>PVKH010012327.1:0-17334 GCA_004027955.1 Chaetophractus vellerosus | reverse complement strand
TTCTGTATTTTACTGTAGAAATCCTAATGTTTATTGTAGATTCAATTTTCAGTTACGTGTGACAAATAATCTATTTTGTAATTATTTCCCCTATCAGATTTGAACTTTAGACAACCTATCCATAAGACAGAGGAGAGAGGTAATGAACCACCAGATTCGTTGATCTCGGTTCTTGAAAACTAATGTTGTTTGAGTTGGATAGGATGAAGAGGGAAGTGATGGCTAAGAGAAGAATTGTATATTTCAGGAGATTTTACTCTTCACAGGCTGTTAGTTCCAATAGCACATCACTATGTCGCTGCTTTTAAAACATTAGTAAAGAGCTGTTTTGTATGTTGTACTTCTTTCCAGGAAAACAAAATTTAAGTAGATTTGGACTCCATAGTTAAAGAGAAAAAACTCTTTGTTAGCATTCAGTAATTCTTCAACACCATGCTTCTTCTTCCTGTGAATTCCTCTGTTGCGTCTATCAATCAGTTTTTCATGAACAATATATTCCTTTAGAAGAATTAAGCCAAAGCAATATATCAAACACAGGACATAATTGCATAGCACCAATTTAGGTCTGCTTCCCAGCGGATGAATTGAGCCTGTTTATTTTTTATAACTCGTCACCATCATCTGAGCTAAAACTACTTCTCCTACTGCTCTCTTTGGAAACTGCAGGAGAAGTGGCAGATAGCAGAGGATCTGTTCCAAATGGAGATATTGTGTCTTCCAGTAACATGTCATCCAATCTTTGTTCCTCTTGCAAAGCAGCACTAAATGATAAATCTGTGAAGTGTGACAAAGGATCAGAGAAAGCCATAGCTTGATCACAGAGTTCAGGGCTTAGCCCCTGAGACAGAGTGAGTTGTTGGCAACAATCTACTGAATTCTGCTCAGGATGGGTCTGTTGTTTGGTGACCTGAGCACCTAAATCAACCGTGCCAAGTGAAGGCAGGGTTGGCAGACGATGAGCACGAGCCTGTATTTCTAGTTCCTGAAATTTCAAAAAGAATAATTAAATAGTTGACTTTGACAGTGTAGTTAATACTCTAGAAAACCAGAAATAGAAACCAAAATATTAACAAGCATTCAAATACAAAGATAAATACAAATTAGAAATAGTATTTGCAAAATAATGGATACTGCTGCATTTCTAATGCCTGCCAAATAACCTTGAGAAAAATACTCGGCTTTAAAAAAAAAAGTTCCTCCATTACTTTTGGAAGGAATATATGACATATGCTGGTGCCAAGGTAACTCAGACTACAACAGAGCCTTCTGAAGATAGCGGGGACATCTTCCATTTATTCTTCCTTATTAATTTCGCATCATAACTCAGGACTATTTCATCCGTGAGATGGTAAGTGTTTTACCTGTCAATAAGCATGATCACATTAGAAAAAGTAACTTGAGAGAATGAAACCCATATTTTGATATTTTGTGTCACATGAATAGATGAGGAGCAACTTAATATAATCTGGGACAATATGCCTGGAGGCAATGAAATCCAGAGCAATGTTACTAAAGAAATAAAAGGAGAGGGGGGAATTTAGCACTCAATATTATCTTCAGGAACAAATGTTCTATTCTTTTTTGGCTATGATGATTTGTATGTATTTATGAGATGAGTTCTTATTTTTTGTGTTTTGTATTTAGTTGTAATTCATTATATTTTTAAAAGTCATCTTTATCCTGGATTTCTAATCAAAACCTAATTGAAACAACCCAATTCATGAACTTGTGAAAGGAATGAAAATTGTCCTTCAAAAGGAAAAATAATCATTAATGAGAAAAATAAATGAGACTAATGAATAAAACTGATGAGCAATGAGTCTTATGTAACTTATGTGGTTCGTGGCAACATTCTTATAAAAACCTGAATCCGTAGTAGAAGCCGTCTGTTAGCTTGTTCTAATTTCTTCTGTCTGTGTTCTAATTCTCGGGCTCTCTGTTGTTCTTTTTGTAGCCACTTGATGTACTCCACTGATGCTTTTAGAATGGTTCCTTTGTTCCAGCGCATATCACTGTAGAACGGAGAGATAACCTTTTCACAATTGTGCATGTCAGCAGAATTCATAAGAACTTACAAAATCTTTTACATTAATATGAAATAATGATTTACATGACTATTATTCACTCTTAGATATTATTGCTTCTGAATAGAAATTTTAATAGAATAGTTAAGAAGCCCTTATATAGTAAAATTAATCCCAGAATGAAAATAAGTGTCAAAAGAAAGTAATAAAGTGACTTTTTGTGGGAGAGCTAAATGCAATATCATGAGTCTACCATTACAGTTTTTATATTTTTAGTGAAAATTGCTTTTATTATTAACTCCAAGATTAAAATCTATGTGCAGTATTTCTGCATTAATGAACTAGGAAATGTACATTACTGAAGACTTAAGCCTAAATTTTTAAAGATCATTTTAAATGTACCAATCTTTTAACCTGCTTTCTAATAAGGTTGCTTTTATGCTGCTAAGAAAAAAAATTAAGGCCGCTCCTGAATGGTGATCTTGAGTGATTGTGGAACAAATCAAGAGTTTGGCAACATTGCTTTATGCAATAGAGCAAAACTTCCTAGAATCATTTGACAAATCTTTCTGTACAAAAAACATCAATATTTCTCATAAAAATGCTGGGACCTATTTTTTTTTTCAAGAGATTTTCTTTTCTTAGAGAAGTTGTGTGTTTACAGAAAAGTCATGCAGAAAATACAGAGTTCCCATATACCCCCCAATTTTTTTTTTTTTAGGGGTCAGGGGAAGCAGGCTACATCTGCTGCCAAGTGAGAGTTGGACTTTTTTTCATTTGTTTGCTTGTTTTGTTTTTAGGATTTGCTGGGGATTAAACCAGGGACCTCATATATAGGAAGTAGGCACTCAACCACTTGAGCTACATCTTTCCCCCACCCCCATTTTTAACACCTTACATTAGTGTGGTACATTTGTTACAATAAATGAAAGAATATTATTATAATTGCACTATTGCCAATAGTCTATAGTTAACATTAGGGATCTCTGTTGTTGTTGTACAGTCCTGGTTTTTTTTAAAAATTTTTATTCTACTAACATACACACAACTAACCATGTTTCCTTTTAACCACAGTCAAATATATAATTCAGTGCTGTTAATTTTGTCCACAATGTTGTGCTACTATCACTACCATCCACTATTAGGTTAAGATGAGCACATACAAGTAAACAATACTAGATAAGCTTTCAGGCTATAACAAAGAAAATGCTTGTATTAAAAATTATTTTAAAGATGAGAAATGATAGATTTGGAATTATGAGATAGGCTACTGATTTTAATATCTAAAGCATACATCAAAGTATTTAATACTATATGAGAATTGACAATATGTATGGAAAATGAGGCCAAATTAATTGCTAAAAATTAAACAGTTGTAAATGGTTAATTTTCAATTTTGGTTCATGGAGTGTTTTTGAAACTGAATAAAGAAGGAAAGTAAGGAAATCTTTAAAAAGAAATTACAATATACATATATATTAGTTTGAACAAATCTGTGTGAAATATATTGAACTAAACATGCATTCATTAAGGGATCAGAAGTGGGAAAACACAGCTCATAAAAGATCTGATTTGCTGTACCGCACTGGAATTTCAGGCAAAAATGCTATTAATGGTAACAAATTAAAGGAAGGAATATTATTCTACCAGGAGGTGGAACTGTTTATTAGGGACTGAGTGAACAGTCTTCTAATAAATGCACCAAACCATTGTCAGTGTCTTCTCAAGTTTGAACATGCTTTGTCAGTTCTGTAAGACCATGAGAGCTATTAGTCTCATTCCACTCACAGGGATTCACCTGTTGGTGGAAAGCCTAAGGAAAAACAGGCTATTTTTATTATTAAACCAAGATGGCCTCTTGAAAATGTAGTGGACTCTTGAACTAAAACTGTATGCAGAAGCAGGAGGTTTATGAACTTGAACTTTGTTCCATTTCTGTCATGTTCCATTTCCTGCTATGGGAAGAAAAACTTGAAGGACAGAAGATAAAAATGATAATCATAGCCAACTTTGAAGTCTAATGTAGTTTATTTAGATCTAAAATACACTTTCTTAATAGTGGTAGAGACCACATAATGGGTCTTTTTTCAATTTGCAACTGAGGTCATTTCACTAAAATTTTTAAAGTTCATTCTATTTGAAAGCTTTTTAATCTAGAAGGTTTCTTTTTTTAAAAAATGTATTTCTTTTTTCTTCTTCTTTTTTAAAAATTTATTATACATCCCCCCCCCCCTTTTGCTTGTTCTTGCTGTGTTTATTTTTCTCTGCCTTCCTTTGTGTCTGCTTATCTCCCCCTGCTGGGGTGACCTGCCTGCGAGGGCTTGCCTTTGCCCACGGCGGGGCATTGGCTTGCCTTCTCGAGGAGGTCCGCCCGTTCGAGTAGGCCCGGGGACTGAAACCGGGGCCTCCCTTGTTGTAAACCAGCGCCCTACCAACTGGGCTATACAGCCAGCCCCTAGAAGGTTTCTTTTTAAAACATTACATTTTCTAAATTCATTAAAGGTATTTTTGCCTCTCTCCCAAAAGAATTTCAAGCAGCTAAACAGTCAAGACATTGAATATTACAGTACCCTGTAAACACTGATACAGAAATAAAGAGATAGCTAAGTAACAAATATTGATACCTGCTTTTCATTATCTGCAAAATAACCTCCCTCAAAAGCCTTAAAAACCTCTGGAGTCAAAATCTTGAATGTATTTAGGGTCAGAGCAGCTAATACAAACGTGTAAATTGGGGTAGGAGTGCTGCCAGGTAACACTTTGGAAAATGTACAATCTGTGGTTATTTTAGGAATATGAGTCCAAAATAAAAGTATTTATAAAAGGATGAAAGAGAGGAACAAAGAAAGAAAGATAAAAAAGACAACACTACAAAGCCTAACTTTTCTTGCTTAAATCAACATTTTGTAATTCCTAATTTGGAAACTCTTGTTAGGTCTCATTTACTAACTCAACTACCATTCTTACACAAAAGCAGCAGGAAGTTCTAAGTATATATGGAAAAAAACAACATTAACTTATCTAAAAACAACTTGGTAAATAAAAAAGCGGGAAAAAAAGAGTACTGTGTAAGTACCAATAGAATAACTCACTCTGATTTTTAATATGATTTTGTTGTAAACATGACTCCCCAAAGCACAGAAGGACAAATATGCCTCTAAACAGACTGAAGTAGACCACTACCACACACCTGTAGAAGCTCTTCACTTTTTGTATTAGTTTGTTAATTCAGGTTATTTTTTTTTCATCAGTAGTGAAGAGATTTTCATTCCCCAGTAGTTTGTGTCTCATGTAATTTTTGCAACCTATACCTCTCAACTACAGCTGTTCTCTATATTATTTTCCCTTCTGACCTCACCATTGTGACCTGTGAAGAAATAGAAATTTCTGAATGTTTTTGACACATAAAAACAGCAACTTCATATAGTTCAAAATGTCTTCAGGTGTTGGCTTTGATTTCCTAAGCTAACCCCAAAGTTTATTTTAATCATGAGCTGAAAAGTTCCTCAGAGGTCAACCACTCCTCTGTTCCTGCTATTTGCCCAAAAGCATGTGGTGTTTAGAAGATGTGCCCCCGGTCTCCTCACTCTGTTCCATGCTCTTTCTGCAAACCTGTGGCATTCTTGCCTTTTCAAATGCATCTGGCAGTAAGAAATGTGTTTTATATTGTGACTTAGTACACTGTTAGTACATAAAACTGCAACAAAGATTTCACAAAGTATTACTATCCTCCCTAATTGTACCTATGTGAAATACTCTGATATTATTTTCTTCAACATGTGCAATCAATAACATTTTTAAATTTCAAAATTTTAAAGAACAATCATGCATACGATAGAGGATTCCCATATATCGCCTCACCACCATCTTATACCATCGTGACACATTTTTTACAAATGTGAAAGATCATTGTCATAATATTACTGCTATCTATAGTCCATAGTTTATACTTGGTATATTTTTCCCACAAACCATTTATTATTAACACCACGTATTAGTACTGTATATGTGTTATAGTTTGTGAGAGAATATTCTCATATTTGTACTGTTAACCACAGTCCATCATTCACTTCAGGGTTCACTGTATTATATGGTCCCCTGCCTTGTTCATGCCTCTGTTATTATTAATGTCATTCTTCCTTCATTTAAAAATGCTGTATCTGCCCCATTTGAATGATTTTATGATTGATTAATAGGTTTTGACACACAAATTGAAAACTGTACTAGATTAGTCTATAATCTGATGTTATTTTCTGATTTTTCTAAAGGGATTTTCATAATAATTTAATGGCTATAGTTGTCTATTCAATAAATTAGTCCAAAAATTGTTAAATGCAAACTTAAATCTGGTTTGATATTTTCTTACATCAACCATTTTTTATCTTCACCATTCCCATATCATTTACCATTTTCCAAAGGGAAAATTGCTTCCTTTGTATTTTATCCTCATGCTCTGTCCTAAGTACTCTCACTTTCTGTAAGTTTTAGATTATCCGTAGCAACATCTGAAAATTCAAATGAATCCAAAATAATTTTATAGGGTACATACCTACTTTAAGGCCCATGGATTCAGACCCCACTTTTCAGTAAAATCCTTTATTTATTTATTTATTTATGGTGGTAACAGGGATTGAACCCAGGACCTAATATATGGGAAGCAGGCACTCAACCACTGAGCTACATCTGCTCCCCTAAAATCCATTTTAAGAGACTACAGTCTGGATTCAACCATGGAGCTCTCATTGGTGTACTCTGAGGTGGGACATTAGAGTAACAGGTGAGGTCACAGCAATCTAAGGAATAAGATACATTGAAATGAAATTTATATTGAGATGTTTGTAATGCCACACCTGTCAGTGAAGTGTCTTCCCTGCCTGTGTTATACACACAGATCAAGATATAGGCATAGTCAATATCTGTCTAATTAATGTGTTTATAATCAGACACAAAATAAATGTTATTTGCCTACACATGACATAACGAAATTATTTTTTAAAAATACCCCTTTATAAGATCCATAAACAAGACAAAGATGCTTAAGAAATTGTATATTGAAGTTTTCCCAGTTATGGTCTCTTTCATATATGTTTCTGTGGCAAACTAATTTTCCATATACTAGATGAGGAATCAACAAATTATGGCCTACAGGGAAATTTGGCTCACCTCCTGTTTTTGCTAATAAAATTTTATTTTAACAGAGTCATGCTCATTCATTTACATGTTGTCTCTGTCTGCTTTCATGCTACAATGGCAGAGTTTAATAATTGAGACAGAGACTATGGCCCACAAAGATTAAAATATTTATGATCTTGCCCTTTACATAAAAAAATTTGTTGTCCCCTGTTCTAGACAGTGAATTAGAACTAGGAAGGAGCCTTTCAATAACCAAAGATGCAGAGTTATAACAATCCCTCACATAAGCTTCATAATTTACAAAGTGTTTTCATATACATTAATTGATTTGATTTTATAAAACCCCAGCCATCTAATGATGACTGGTATGTTCTTCAGCTAATAGATCTAGAGTCATATGCTTCAAGGCTTTAGAAGTCTTAAGGAGTTATTGGTAGACCCCAGACTAGGATCAAGCTCTTCAGGCTCGCATCTACTGATCTTTCTCCCATTCCATTCTAGATGCCTTCACTACCTAGTGCACTCAGCAGGATAAAGATTATATTCCCTTCAATCACAAATTGTTGAAATGTCTGAGTGAAAGAGCATAATGGGATTGAGGGAGCAACAAATTCCAAATCTCACAAATATCACTTTATCAAACATCATCATGTCTGAATAATGGATACTTGCCAGTATTTGGAGATGTCAGTTCTTGATTTGGACCATGTCTTTTTCAAATACTTTTTAACACTGCAGATTATATTTTATACTTTTTGAAAAATATTCAATATTCTAAATTGATACTTTAATTGATCAACTATTTCTTGGGATTTATATCCTCAAATAACTTGTTTAACTGAGTTTGTGTCTGTAACACCAGAACCTGGTTGAAAATTTAATTACAATAAATGATTATTTGGTTGGCATCAATTGATCATGTTTTTAAAATTCCATTTCTCACATATGTGCAGAATTTGGGGACCCTGAAAACATGACAATTCAATTTTCACATGTCCATAAATCTTAAATTGGAAGAACTTCCATAACAATAAATTAAGTATAATTTATAACTTTAGTATAGATAAAAAGGACAACTTTTAGTAAAAGCCTGGATGGTTAATAACTATCAGCCTGGGACACATTTTTCAAACGAGACCAGCAATAGCCTATCTTTGCTATAAGCCACTTGGGTTCCCAGTCATTGGTTCTTCCTTCCCCCTTCTCCCTCCCACCCATTTTTGGGAGTATTGAAACCAATAACATTACTATAGAAATGATTGTTGAACTCACGGATCATTAGACTTTGGAATAAGAGTGCCAAGCTCCTTGATTCGGTAATTAATATTATACCTTCTTCTTCTTTCAACTATTTAAAAAGAAATATTATTGATTATTCTCATTAAAGCACAGTTCACTTTTGGTCAGCTGTACTTTCTTAATCATCTTTAAAAACAGCAAAAAAGTTCATTTCCATTTTGTCAAAAGATAGTATCCTCAACTATAGAATAAAAATGCAAATGTTTTATTCTAGAAATTAAAATTGCAGTATTATAATAGTGATCATGATTCAGGTCTTTAAACACAGCATTTTCATCTCAGAAATATTTTTTTCATTCTTTGAAATTCTGTAATATTTACTCATATCGAAATATATATATAAGCTAGTCCCGTTTGCTTCTCATTTCACACATGTACATTTTGTCAGTCCATCAGGATTGTAAACTCTTGATGTCATGTACCATGTTTTACTCTTCTCATATACATCCTTAAGGTCTAACACAATGTCTAGTACATAGTAGGTGTGTTTTTCCACTAGACTGTGACTACTTTGAGAACAGGCATCACATTTTACTCATTTCTGTATCTCCTGGTGGCATGACATATAGGAGATGCTAAATAAACACGTTAACTAAATTACAACTATATTTTACTCATTTAAAATTTTCTATATTATCTAGAGCAGTGTTTTTCAAACTTTGACATGTATCAGACATGGAAGTCTTGTTAAAATAGATTGTTGTACCCCAATCCAGAGTTTCTGATTTTAGAAGGTCTGGGGTGGGGCCCAAGAAGTTGCATTTCCAACAATTTCCGAGGTGAGGGCGAAGCTGCTTGTCTAGGGTCCACACTTTTGAGAACTACTGATATAGCTTCTTATTCAGGGACTTCTCTGTTTCAATTTCCTTCTATGGCATATGATAATTTTGTGCATATAGTAAGTGTTCAATAAATGTCATATATATAAATAAGTAGTTTCCTATATTGACCCTCATCTAAGAACACTCTTCTATATTCCTAATATCAAAAACTACAACATATACTTATAAATAATATTTTTCAATAGATTACATGTTTCAAGCTTTCCAGGGAAATGAAGGAAGAAAAAAGCCATGAAGAAGAAAAAACATATATTAAAACAATGGGGAATACTTAAACAATACACACTTGAGAATTAAGATCTGCTACTAGAAACAAGGAAAGTCATGAAAGGCCATCAATTGTTTTGGTAAATCTACGCTATAAAGCAAATAACCATGAACGGATTTGCCCTTCAGGAAAAAATCATCAGTCTTCCTCTAAAATTACAATATAATTGATTCTCAAGAGAGTTTCTTTTCCCCTCTTCACCAGTCCATTTTCCCCTGTACACATGATTCTAAATACAACTAAATTATACTGAATAAAAAAATTGAGAAAGAAAAAAATAGGTAAATCTGATATAAATACATATACATTTTACAGTGATAACTTATTAATAATTCTTATTTTCACACATTCACTCATATATTATAAACCAGACTTTTATACATAAGGTAAAAAACAGCTATGAAGGATGGCTCACAATTTTATCTCGAAATAGAGGGCTGGTTTAGCTCTTTACATAATGGGCCTGCAAAATCTATTATTTAAATCCACCTAATGTAAAATATCAGAGACCTACTCTTACCCTTCTTAGGCTGTGCTCTATAAATTTTTATTTAATGGATAATTATAAAGAAAACTTTGGTTCCTCAAAGTTGTTCACACCCAGTACTAATCATTTCTAAAGGAGTCAGGTTTTATGAAATTACTAAACTTTATTTTACCATATGAGGTAAAGAATCAGTGGTTTCAATGCTGACAAAATTTGTGATATATTCATTCCATCCTGTCCTTAGATCTAGGCAGGAAAGGGCCCTCCCCAGACCCAATATTTAAGAGGGTCCACTCTTGATTTCCCTGGCCATGCCCCTGTCCACTAAGAGCATTGCTTCTAAACTACTTTTGTGGTAATTTGTCCTGGGAATTTCCTGCCCAAATGCCCTGAGTTGGCTTCCAGAGCCTGCAAAGACCACTTTCCTAGATCCATCCTCCTGAGGGTGGACCATGGCAACACTATGTTCACACTTAGACCCAAGATTTGGCCAATGGGCAGCAGTTTGCAGGGTGTGGAAGGAGCTTGGACTACAGGATGGAGTATCCACTTTCATGCTTGAAGAGGCCACTTGTAGTACAGTATGGAATAGGGGTGGCACAGAGAAATGGAGTGAGCTACCATTGGCACTCAAAGGATCTGAGAATTCTAAATTAAAACCTGGCTTTTAAGTTTTTAGTAAGGATAGGATCATACTTAATTTAGCAATTTCTAGCTTGATTTGTAACTTTTACATATTTAGATATCTGGTAAGTGGGCCTTCGCTTGTACTCTTTGCCACAATCCTTATAAATGTTAGGGGTTGTTCAGATTCATTATATTTAAAATTTATTACATTAATTTTTTAAAAAAATGATTTCCCCAAAAAGCATGATTATTCAGGAAAGGAACCCAGATTAGAAAACACTTTGATAATGGACATACCACACATCTATCATACTCTACATTAAATTGCATGTTTTTAAGCTGTAGGCATAGAGGAGGGAAAATAGAAGAACAGACAGTAATAATTAGGTATAAAGTTAAGAAGAAGACCATAGTTTGTTGATGCATTAATTCTTTCTATCATCTATCAGCTCTCCTCACTCATCTTCTACTTCTCTGATAATCTGGACTAAAGTTTATCTGTTCTGTTGCTAAGTGCTATCAGAATCAGATAATTTCCTTCTCCAGGACTACCCAGAGAACTGTTATAAACAAGCATCAATCAGCTCTTCACTCACAGTTACACAGTCAGCAATCTGATTATTCTGGGACATAAGCAGAGCATTAGCAACAGACACAGGCTTTACAGGTACATATAGAATAAATTTAAGCTCATCATATGTAAGAAAATTCCTAGTTTGTTGTAGTGTTTTACATTTTTATCTGTTTTTATTCTACTTTATTCTTTTCTTAAATTTTGTTTTGCCTCCCAGAATAAAAAGCCTTCACACAAATTAGTTAAGCTCGCTTGAAACAGTTCAAGCACTTGAGATAGGACCAAGCACTCTACAGCTCAGCCTTGCCCCTAAACTACTTTCCTTGCATTGTCCTACTCCATGTGACCTGTTATCAGAGCTAAATTGACACCCAGGAAGGCACAGGAGACTGGAGCTTCTTTTTTCCTTTCTTTCTTTTCTTTTTCTTTCTTTTTCCTTTTTTTTTTTTTTTTGCAGAGGCGGAATTCAGCATTACAACATAAGCAATATTTTCAGATAATGTATCTTAGGATGGGAGGAAAAGATTGACACAGAAAAATGAGAACCCTGAGTTATGTCACTAGGTATTTAAATGTTGAATATTTTCTAATGTCACTTTTATCTCTTTAAACCTTTGAGTCAATGAGTCAGAACTGAGTTCAAATGTAATGGAAAACACTCATCTCAGTCGTACACAGCCTCCTCGAGAGAAGGGGGATCAAGAAGAAATATCAGGATGTTTCTCTTTAGGACATATACAGCTCTTCTGAGGGTTCACATTGTTTAAATTCCCCAAAATTGCTTAACTTGTTAGGATGTGCAATTATTTTTTTTTTGGTCAACTGTCTTCAAAGTACTTATGGAGTGGCAAAATACCAAGACATTTTACCCTCCATATTTCCTGCTGTATTAATTAATTTTGTTTAGAAAAAAAGAAAACATACTCACTGAGGTTGTGATTATCCTTTTTTTGTCTCTCTTTTGCCAAAGCTCGAGTATCAGTTTCTGATTAAAAGGAAAATAATTGGAACAGTACTTAGTTCTACCTCAAAATCCCTCCAGTCAACATAATTAAGAAATACAGGTAAAAAGACAAATTTACTGATCCAAAACATTTTAATAATATTTTTATGCAAATATTTGGAAATTTGGAACAAAGTACTCTATAGTAAGAGGCCATAGTAAAGACTCTAGTTTCTGGCATCAGTAAAATCTGGATTTGGATCCTGGCCTGCCATTCAATAACCTTGAACTCTACTACCAAACTTCTCTTCCTCAGTCTTCTCAGCTGTAAAAAGGGCCTGAGGGAATTTTTGTGATGATTAAAAGAGGTACAGTGCACTGTCATTATTAAACTGCTATAGCATTATTATAATTATTTTCAGAATTTTGAGATTCAGAAAGAAATTATTCCCCCTAAATTCTTCATAAATAAATATGGCTTTTAAATTTCAAAGGTAGAACTAAAATACACTGCAAATATACACATAGTAAATAAATCCACACTCTCTTCCAGTAAATGCCACTTCCCTCTACATGCAGTGTGGTTGTTAGTGTTATGGAGCAAGTTCTCCCTTCATGGTGTTCATGCCCTTTATAGATGAATAGGGTTGATGTGTGCAATCAATAGGACATTGTGGAAATGACCAATGTGACTTCCAAAGCTAGGTCTAAAAGATTTTTTTAGAGAGCAGATGTAGCTCAGTGGTTGAACACCTGTTTCCCATGTGTGAAGTGTCAGGTTCAATCCCCAGTACCACCTAAAAACAAACAAATGAAAAAAACAATGCTCATTGGGGAGCAGATGTAATCAGTGGCTGAGTGCCTGCTTCCTATATACGAGGTCCTGGATTCAAGTCCCAGTACCTCCTAAGAGAGAGAGAGATTTTTTTTTTTAGCTTCTACTTTGCTGTCTCTTGAATCACCAGTTGTCATGTCAGGAGGACACTCAAGCAGTCCTATGGAGTCTACATGTAAGGAATTAAGGCTGCTTGCCAACAAGCAGCATCAACTTGCCAGATCTGTGAGTAAGCCACCTTGGAAGCACATCCTCGAGCCTGCAGGAAAGTGTAGCTCTGGCTGATCTCTTGATCTCCTGCCTGCAACCTCATCAGAGATTCAGAGCCAGAACAACACAGCTAATTCACTCCTGTATTCCTGACCCACAGAGATTGTCTGAGAATAAATGTTTATTGTTTCAAGCTGTCACATATTGAGGTAATTTGCTAGTACTCAGCAATAGATCAGTAATACCGTGTTCTTAGAAGTATCATAACTTGGAATTTGCCATAACGAGGATTATAATTTATTTCAGTTTGTTTGTTTAAAACCATATTCAGGGGAGTGGATGTAGCTCAGTGGTTGAGTGCCTGTTTCCCATGTACAAGGTCCTGGGTTCAATCCCCAGTACCTCCTAAAAAATACACAAAAAAAGCCATATTTATTTATTTTAGTCTGAATAATTTGAATATATAAATATTTTTAGTTACTGATTAGGCTCCCAGAATGAACATATTGTGTTTACTAAAATTGTTAGTATTATTAACTATGCAAAATTATTAAATACCAGTGTTTGAGCTCTAAACTAAAAACTTACTATAAAAATTGCAACTGAATTTTATTTTATTCTTATGTTGGAAACAACACTGGACTCACGTTCAGGAAATCCCTACTTTGATTCTACTGCCTCTAACCAGCTGTGTGACTTTGGGAACATAATTTCTCTGATTCTCAATTTCCTCATCTATATATTGAAGGAATTTGACTAAGTTCTTATAATTCCTTTAAGTTATAATAATTTTTAAAGTAAACTATTGCAAATTGAGGATTATCCTTGCTTGATAGAGTTAAATGCAAGTCTATCATGTAAAGTATAATAAAAATTAAAGAGGGAAAAATGTAATTAAGCATTCATTCAATACCAAATTCTGCATACAAAAAATGGGCTAATTTTCCCCTAATTTGATCTATTATTTTGAAGCCAGGTTAATAATTTCCATCTACTCAATATCAAAATAAGCCCATGTTAAGTGAAGAACTCAGTCATGCAGTCATGTATAGAGAGAGCGTATGTGCATATTTGTCCAATTCCTAAAATAATGAATTGATTCAGTGAAATTGTAAGTCATATAAACTTACTGCTTGGTTATAATAGAAAAATGATTGTTTTTTTTCTCTAAATGTCTCTCATTTTAATAAACTATTTCTATAATATATAAACTATCCTGTTTAGCATATGTAGTTGATAAAAATAAAAAGGGCCGAACTATAAAAGCCACATTACCTGTAATTTCCCTTTTCATTGGTAGACTACAGGAATCACTTGTAAGTCCCATATTAACTGGTGAAATTCCCTGATCACCACTATACACATCCAAAATACTTCCAGATAACTTTAGTGGAAAAGAGAAAAAAAGATCAATCAAACCCTCTGTACATATTGATATATTTAGTTGTATATTTAAAATTTTCCATTTTGAATTAATATATAGAATTTTAGTATTAAATAAGAGATGAGTATGCACTGACCATTTTTAAATACAATATAGAATACTAGTGGATAAGATATGTTAAATAGAGCTATTTATATTTAAGCAAAAAGAGAAATCCCAGATCACTCATGAAGGAAAATTATGATTAACAAAGTTATCAAAGTTTGATCCAGCATATGACCTGGTTACAAAAGAATGCAATTAAAAGAATCATTTTGGAAAAAAAGTCAATATGCACTTTAGCAAAGCTGGAAAGTTCACTGCATACCACAAATTATGTATAATGGACCAACATTTTGGAAGCATTCTTAATACCATCACTGCTACCAGAAACTCACAGTCAAGAGGTGTTTTACACAGTTAATTAAGTGAGAAACTTTCCTTCCTGGAAGGCATATTTTCCTCATTGTACACTTAATGTTCTAGATTATTATAAATATCCCAGCTTGTAACCAAAAGTATTCTAAAACTACTTTTGCCTCTAGTGGATATAGGATACATCTAATTATAGCAACACTTCAATTCTTAAAGAGCTTCATGGGAATAATTTTTCAGAAAGCTAAACTGCTTTATACATAATTCAAAATTGTATCAATTCATTACTCGGAATGTGCTTATTGACTTAATCTTCCCCAAGATAAATATAAATAATATTCATAATTCAAGTTTTTAGCCAATTTTCCAGAACAAGCCATTTTTAGGATGTAGATTTTAAGAATTTAAAATTTTTCCATTCTAAATATCTTAATTCCATTTCTTGGCAGTGAACCAATAACTAAATAAGTAGCAACTTTTTTCTCTCCTCAAGGATCAGGAAAAAATACATGTAATCAAAACTATAACCAGATTATTATAGAAAATCTAAATCTACATTCCTACCCTATGTAAAATTCTAATTCAGATGCAGGGGACTTTTTATAATCAGACTGGAAATAAATATAAATGAAGACATATTAAGACCTAAATTATTTTCTGACATAATAATGCATGAAACTATAGGTAATAAATATTGTATCATTTTAAGAAAACAGTTTGAGAATAATGTTGAAATTGGCTAATATATCATTTTATGTGCATACCAATAGGAATATTATAGATTGCATATAGCAATCAGATAGATTTCCTTATATTGGTTCTTTTCTTTATTAACTCTATCATTAACCCCACCTTTCGTTTATATAAACTCATTGTTTCAAAGGTATTTTACTTTGTGGATCTTAAGTCAGGCACTTATTCTTTCTTAATTTCATCATCTGCAAAATAGGGACAAAGTTCATCTAGCCTGGAAAGATGATGTGTGTTAGTATCAGAATAGTACAACTAGGAGGAAATTTAAAAAAAGCATATATTTCCCTAATATGGGAGTCATTTTGTTATTTTTTTAAGCAAAACGCTTACAAGGTAATTTTTGAAGTCTTTTGGTTATGAGATGAGGCATCACTAACCTGAACCGTACCTTTCTGCAGTGCCTGTAAGAAACATAATGGATGTACTGAACAAAGAGACAGGGAGTGAGGGGGAAGAAACTAGGGAAAGGGCGTTTTTCCTCTGGAGAGCTTGAATTCAGATGGATTTCAATGCAGAAGTGACAAATTGCAATAACGTTAAAGAAGAAAAGAAACCATATTATATACACACTGCAACAATAAAGTTATAAGTTCCTAACTATAGCATTTTGCTGGGTCCACAATACCTGCTCAGATTGTACCCAATATGTTATTCCCTAAAAAATGGGGCTGAAATTCTGATAATGAATCTAATCCTGCTTAACTGTAGCTATATTACATCTTCTCCTGACCTTGGCGATTGTGTAATTTATGCTCTAAAGCTCAATGATTAATATGCTATTTAATTTTATGCTGTAGGTACTCCTCTAGTTCATGTAAATGGCTAATGATTTTTGAATATCATTATACGATTGGTTTCAATTTCAAAGTCTGTAATAAACTTCATGTTATCTAAAGTGCCTTTTCTTCATTAAAAGAGCTAAGAGTAAAATGTTAGTGAAAATGTAAAGATTGCATACACATATGAAAGCAAAAGTGTATCTATTTGTCAAAGTGTTTTATTTAGGTGACTAAGGTATAAGTCTTTATTTTCTAGATTAGTAGGCAACTAGAAAGACATTTTATGAAGAAATATTTATTATTCTGATTAAAAGACAGACAGACTGCTTTTTCAGTAAGCAAAACTTTTCACATGACAGACAATATAGGAACATATCAACAATAACAACAAATTCTCACATTTTGAAAACATATGGTAAAGGATTTATCATAAAACCTTTTTGACAACCTACAGCATCCTTCTCTGCCAGATGATGCTTGTCTCTGAAAGTAAAAGTGAGGTGCTGATATGATGGAATGCTTTGGGGTGAGGATTATTTGACAATGGCTCCACTGCAGCTAGGGTTCTCCATCCCACAGTTTATTCACACCTCCACTGAGTTCATTGAGACTGAAATGGTCTGGAGGTCCTTGAGACTAAAGTGGTCAGGTGTCTGATCTTTCCACTTATATAATGCCTGCCACAGTAGCCCATGCCCCACAGAAGAGTAGGTCAATACAACAAAAGTTGAGGGAAATGACTAAATCAAAGATAAAACAACA
>PVKH010012326.1:0-17330 GCA_004027955.1 Chaetophractus vellerosus | reverse complement strand
AGGCAAACCTTAGAGACACTGAGGGTTCTGTTCCAGACCACTGCAATAAAGCGAGTATCAAAATAAAGCAAGTCACACGAAGGTTTTGGTTGCCCAGTGCATATAAAATTAGGTTTGCACTATACTGTAGTCTATTGTGTGCAATAGCATTATATCTTTTTAAAAATGTACATTCCTTAATTAAAATGTGACACAGAGACACAAAGTGAGTATATGCTGCCGGAAAATTGCACCAATAGAGTTGCTCCACACAAGGTTGCCACAAACCCTCAATTTGTAAAAAATGCAATACCTGAGAAGTGCAATAAAGCAAAGCACAATAAAATGAGGTATGCCTGTATTCCAAGATTGTAGAAAATTTGATGAAAATGACGATTGACCTCTCCGTTTGATTTTGACTAAATATGCAGCCTGCTTTAGATATTTTGGGGGTAATTAAAATGTGAAAAGTGTGTTCATGGGCATAGGTGGGGGGCAAGATGCCCTCCAGAAAAAGCTGACAAACGCTTCAGCCCAGGATCTGCCTTTCAGCCTTGAAGGCTCAGACACCTGCTCCTCCTTCCTACCGCTCTCAACAAGGTGAGAATACCTTGGGAAAAAATGTAGAATGAGAAAAAAAGCTGCCCAAGGGTTGAGGTCTTAAAATTACTGATATTTAAACCCAATACTGGATAGGGCGCCGGTTTACCACATGGGAGGCCCCGGGTTCGGTTGAGAAGGCAAGCTGCTGTGGGCAGGGCAAAGCCACAATGGGCAGGGCAAGCCCCCGCGAGCAGGGCAAGCCCCTGTGAGCAGGCAGGCCACCACGCGGTGTGCTAACTCGGCGGGTCGCCGCAGCGGGGGGAGACGAGCAGACACAGAAGAACGCAAAGATGAACACAGCAAGAACAAGTAGAAAGGAGGGGATATATAATAAATAATAAAAAAAAAATCTTAAAAAAAAAAAATAAACCCAATACTTAATGAAACCAAGCTAAGGTGGCCTGGTGCATCCATCTCAAAATACAGCCTCGCCAGGGCTCCATCTCCCCACAACAGCTTTGACCTACTAACTCCTGTTTCTAATCTTTAGCGGCTGATCAGATCCTCCTCTGCCTGGTTCCTTTTTCAGATGCATAAATGTATTTACTCTGGTTACTGAGTTCTGCAGACTTAGTAGCTTTTCCATTTCCTTAAGATGATTTTGCTCATCTACTCTCCGATATATTGTTTTTGAAGGTTTAGCTTTCTTTGGGAAACTTTATTTTCATTATGTCCTAGTTATCAGGGTGAAGTCTCATTTGTCCCCCAAGAAATGAAATTACTGTGGTTATAATCAGTGACTACGGGGGAGCAGGTATAGCTCAGTGGTTGAGCACTGGTTTTGTGTTCAATCCCCAGTACCTCTTAAAAAAAAAAATCAGTGACTACAAGACTACAAGCTTGAGGGGATCTCATACACAAGGAAATGGGACTTATGTCAGAGCATCAAAAGTTACCTTTTCTTCTTCTTTTTCTTCCACCACTGGAAAGCTCCACCAAAGTGACTTCCATATTACAGTTTCTGATTTTTTCCTTTGCTTTTTTCTCTTGAAGATGCCGATGTATCTTTATCTTCCCTGAGTAGGTATTGACCTATCAAGAAACCCAGGCAGGTAATCCAAGTGTTTTTAGAACAGAAGCCTGGTCAAGTCCTTTGAACTTCCTAGAATTTTTCTTCCCCCAAACTGAGTTTTCAATCTCCTTATTCCTTCTGGAGATACTGGCTTTCTGCAGGTTTGCAGGTAAAGAGGTCATGGCGAGGCTGACTCAGCTCTTTTGGTTAATGTGCACTTTTACAATTATGACTATTCATTCCCACTCTTTTGGTTATTAATATGTTCCAGGGTTCAAAACTGTTACAGTCAATAAAAAGATGTGTAAAATAGAGTCCTTAATGAGACCATTATTCAAACAAATACTGCTATTAAAATAACGTGAAAGAAAGTGACTATTTCCATATAATGTTTTATTGTTTTTGAAGCATTTTTCGTATCCAATATCTATTTCACAGCCCTGGGAAGTAAATGCATTTTCCCTATTTGACAGATAAGTACAGCTTAGGCTATTTCAATGCCTATAGTCATGTAGCCAGGACTTGCCCCTAGACCAGGGTTACTGAGGACTGAATCAATGATCTTTCTATTTTGTTGAGATTTATTGATGAAAGGAAAGTATAATGATTACCCTGAAGCATAATTAGATGTTGTGCACTTTTTCTTTCTTTCTTTCTTTTCCTTACTAAAGGGGAGGCATAGCAGTGGGCTGAATCTTTTAGAACCTTGGTAGCCTAACATTTTAGTAAATTGCCATCTTTATACTCTACAACCAAAATGCTGGTGTGTTCCAAAGGATGCCATGGGGGATTAAGATGACGGTAGAGTTTTTAAGAAAGGAAGGGAGATGGAGGTGGGTATCGAGGGCCATTCCTAGCCCATCCAGTATCTTTGTGGAAATTAGAAGGCTTCCCTTCCTCCAGGAAGATGAAGCCCACACTAAGTGGTATCTTTGTAACCACCACTTACCAGCCCAATTATCAGAACAGCCCCTCCCTTACTGGTTTCTAGACGTTTTAGAAGTTTCTAGTTCCCTTTCATTCAAATGTCTACCTCCTTATGTTTATTCGTGGGAGGCTTGCTGCCTCATGGGATAAGTTACTCTTTCCTTTTCTCTGCAGCACCTGCTAAAGCCGGCCTTTACTGGTTCTAGCTGCTGAGCCTGCTAGGCTTCCATTTTAAGAACAAGCATGATTTACAACAGAATGTGCTCTGCTTAACCCCACCCCTTAGCCCACATCCTCATGCCATCCTTAGCCACTGCCTCTAGGAAGTTGAATCTCATTCCCAGGATGAGTGTGAAGTTTGGATGCATTCTGTTCATATTAATTATTGGAATTGTTATATGTTGTATTATAGCACAAAAGAAATACTGGCTTTAGTAGAAGGAAATGGTCACCCTCCAGAACACTGAGACTTGCTCACACTGCACTGGTTTCCCTCCCTGACTCAGCCCAGCTGCTGGCTGCTTTTCCCTTAAAAATGGCAGGGCCATTGGAAGGTTCCTCTTGTTGGCTTGTCTTTGGAGTCCCGGGAGCGAGTGTGGGCTTACACATTTCATGAAAGGTCTGTGCACTCAAACCTTCACTATGTCCAGGATTTTTAATTCCTCTTGCAGTATTGACCAGCAGAGAGAGGTGGGGCTACTTCAAGCCTCCAACGTGTGTTTGTAAATAAAATTCTTCATCCAAACATTTTAAAGGACTTTCAACAATATCTATTTATAAAAGCTGTGCCCTTCACTTGCATTACTAACCAAATCAACCATAATGATACCTTTCATAGTCTAAAAAAAAATGCTTTGTTTCTAAACTTGAGTTTCTTCATTGCTTTCAAAATGAGGTATAAGGATATCAGGTCCATTTCTCAAAAGTCTGGGATTTGTTTTACTAAACATTGCAGTAACATCCAACTTGTTTTTAAATTATTCATCAAGGATTTATAAAAATTCTTCTTTTTAATAAGTATTTTTCTAATAGATTAGAAAAAAGGGATGCAATTGACTTCTCTTCATTATAATTGTCTTATTTATTTCCATAAGTAAATGGATTTTGGAATATTTTTAAACTTCCCTCCTTCCCTCTCTCCCTCCCTTCCTTCCTTCCTTCTTTTTTTCTTTCCACAAAAATTTGATTCCCTACTGTGTGCCATGTGATGAAGTAATGAAATGGACAATTGTAGTCCCTGTCCTTACAGGGTTTACATCTAGTGGAGAATTAGAAAAACAAAACAATTACAGTTCAGTGTGATAAATGTAATGACAGAGGTGAATCCAGCAGGTTTGGGGAGTACACAGGAGGGGTATCTAACCCAAACTTGGGAGTCAGGGAAGGCTTTTCAGAAGTGCCATTTTAAATTGACACACAAAATATAAATAGGCATTTTCCAGGCAAAGAAGTGTGTGTGTGTGTGTGGGGGGTGAGAATAGCAGGATATGAGTGATGAAGAATGAGAGAATACTGTGTGCAAGATTTGGAGGTAAGACGGCACAGTCCCTTGGAGAAGTTATGTCCAGCTGGAGCCCATCCGTTCATTGTATTCTCATGTCCTGAGCCCCCTTTCTTCTCACAGTGTCCTTGTCCTTGGCTTTGTCAATGGGACCCAATCCTAATCTTTATCTTTAGGCACTGACCCTATCCAACTCAGCCAGGAAGCAGTACACCGTCGGAGAAACAGTGAACCTGATGTCTGTGGATGCCCAGAAGCTCATGGAAGTAACCAGCTACATCCACTTGCTGTGGTCAACTGTTCTACAGATTATCTTATCCATTTTTTTACTATGGAGAGAGCTGGGACCCTCGGTCTTTGCAGGGGTTGGAGTCATGGTGCTCCTAATCCCGGCTAATGGGTTTCTAGCTACCAAGAATAGAGCTATCCAGGTAAGGAAACAGAGTCACTTTCTTCAAAGTCTGAACTCTTGCTTACGCTCCTCTAATCTTGGTAGGAGTTTGGGCAAGGCAAATTTGGTTGAAGACATCCCATCATTCCAAATGAACTTGGTTTTGTCTTTCATCCCTTTTCATGCTCTGGTCACTCTTACGGGTTTTGCATTCTATCCTCATTCATGTTAGAGGGAAGGGCTATCCCAGAGATCCTGCCTACCACTCCTCCACCCTGCCCTGCTGGGCTGTCCTCAGAACAGTGATTTTTGCCCCAGCTTGCCCATTCCATCACAGTAATAGAAACCAACCATGCAAAGCAGTCACAAAAGTGGTCCACATTTTAAGCCTAAATCCTGGCAATCTCCCCTGCTACCACGAGCTGGGAGGGCTCCGTGCGGATGGTCTTTGGCTCTGCCAGAAATTAAAGGTTGGGTAGGTAAACTTGATGGTCTCAGCATGGGATCTATTTATTCACTGACTTTGCATTACAGATATTTATTTTTTAAATATTTATTTCTCATCTTACCATTCTGGGAATACAGCAGCCCATACAAGCTTCCTGCTCTCGTGGAGCTTACATTCTACTTGGGGGTGGAGGCAATAGATAAGCAAAAACAATTAAACAGGCAAAATGTCCGGTCATAATAAGTACTATGCAGACAATTAAATAGGGTTATGTGATAGCGAGTAAGTGGGTGATTATTTTAGATTGGGGGAGGGGGTCAGGGAAGGTCTCCTAAGGAGGGGACGTTTTAGCTGAGATCTGAACAACACGACCCTGACAGTGAATGAGTAAGCTTTGGGAAGGGCAGGGCAAGAACAAGCCAGGCAATGCAGGGCAAAAAGGAACTTGGCGTGTTCAAGGATCAGAAAGACCACTGTGGCAGGAGCAGAGTGGGCAAGGGGGACTATGGGGAGACAGGAACCCCATCACTGGGCAACTCAAGACAGCCACAACGACCTCCCAGGCCTGGCGTCTGCAGCAAACCTGGACGCTCTCTCATGGAAGTGTGTTTGGTTTTGTTTTGCTTTTTCCTGGCAGGTAAAAAACATGAAGAATAAAGACAAACGTTTAAAGATCATGACTGAGATTCTCAATGGGATCAAGGTGAGAAGCCGTCTGTGGCAGTGACAGGCAGTGGATTTCATGAGGTTGTAGATTTCTGCTCCAGTCCTGTTGAGTATCATATAATACCTTATTCATCTACCCACAAGTTTCCTGTTTCATATCCTAATACCCATCTCAGGCTCTCTACTTTTAAATTGTGGTAACGTATATAATTTCCTACTTTAACCATTTTTAAGTGTGCATTCAGTAGCATTAATTATTTTTACTTTTACAATTTTGCACTACCGTCATCACCTTCCATTACTAAAACGTTTTCATCATCCCAAACAGAAACTCCTTATCCATTAAGCAATACCTCCTCGTTCCCCTCTCCTCCAGCCTCTGGTAACTTCTAATCCACTTTCTGCCTATATGAATTTGCATACTCTAGATATTTCTTGTAAGTGGAAGCATACAATATTTGTCCTTTTGTGTCTGACTTATTTCACTTAGCATAATGTTTTCAAAGTTCATCTATATTATAGCACATACCAGAACTTTCCTTTTTTTTTTTGGCCTGTTTTATTTTTTAATTTTTTATTAGAGCAATTATAGGTTTGCAGAAACTTCATTCATTTTTGTGGCTGAATAGTATTTATGCATCAAAGGATTTTATCAAAAAAATGATAAACAACCTACAGAATGGGAGAAAATATTTGGAAACCATATATCTGATAAGGGTTGAATAGTCAGAATATGTAAGGAACTCCTACTCAACAACAAAAGTCAGGCCCTCTTTTGAAACTTAATTTCAATTTATTTTCCCTAAATGGGTTTTGATTTTACATTTTATTGTAGAAATTTTCAAATGTACACAAAAGTAGGGTAAATAATAAAATGAACCCCATGGGCTCATCAGCCAGCTTAAGCAATTATCAACAAGACCTACCTAGTTTCACATATCTCCCCACTCCCCACCTCATACCACGCTAGACTATTTTTTTTTTAAAGGAAGTCCAAGGGATTGAACCCAGGACCTCATACATGGGAAGCAGGAGCTCAACCACTGAGCTACAACCACTCCCCAGTGAGAGTTGGTCTTTTTGTTTGTTTTGTTTTGTTTTTAGGAGGTACTGGGGATCGAACCTGGGACCTCGTACATGGGAAGCAGGAGCTCAACCACTTGAGCTACATCTGCTCCTCTTAAAGCAAAACTCAGATATTCTGTCTTTTCATTCATAAATACTCCATAAAGAAGGACTTCCTTTGTTTTTCTTAATTTTTTAAATTTTTATTTGTTAGGACTTCCTTTTTCAACATCACCACAGTACCATTAAAACACCTGAAAATTTAACAATCATTCTTGGGGATGTTGATAACTCGATTTTTTTTTTTTTTTTTGAGTAAGGATCCACAATGTGTCCATAAATGGCATTTAGTTGATAATGGCTTTAAGCTATAGCACTCCACTGTCTTGTCCCCCTCTTTTTTTGTTTGTCATTTATTTATTGGAGAAACCAACTTATTTGTCTTGTTTCCTGTATATCCTATAAATTGGTAGTTAGACCTAGAGGCTTGGTCAAATTTAGGGTTTGTTTTGTTTTTTGTAGTTTCTATTTTTTTTGGCAAGGATACTTTTAGGTGGTGCAGTATACTTCCAAAGTCGATGATGATAAGATTGATCAGTGGGTCCAGGCGTCATCAGCCCTATTCATCCATGATAGGGTTTCCTGTCGTTCTGTTTCCTAAAGCAGTGGCTTGTCGCCCTTTGAAGCACGCTGGAATCACCTGGGAAGGTTTTAGAAACCACTGAGGCTTGAGTCCTACTCAAATCAATTTACTTAGACTCTGGGGGTGAGGCCCAGGCATCTATATTTTCAAAAAGCTCCCTAGGTGATTCTAAGATACAGCCAAGGTTAAAAACCACGACCATGAAAGTTTTAGCAGCCTCTGAGAATCATTGCCTAGAGCCATTATTTTGTTAGGGGTTGCCAAACAATGCTATGCTAATTCTATCATGCCTTTGCCATGGATTCGTGGAATTCTATAAAGAACTGTCTTTCATTAACTAGTTGGTTACCCTAAAATAAAGTTTATGCAGGACCAGGACAGACAGCTTCTTTCTCTCCTTTGAGCAATTTAGAAAATAATGCATTTCATTCTCCAAACGTGACCAGTAAATTCTTTTTTTGAAATATCGTTTTGAATTCATGGATTATAACATTAACCTAAACTTCTTGAAAAGGAATGAAACAGAGGCCCCTTTTAACTCCCTGATATTTCTCCACACAGAGCTCTGCTCTCCATGTTTTTCTGCTAATGTGGCGAAATTAAAAGATCAGCCTGGTTTTGAGTCTAAGTTCTAATACTTGCCAGCTAGATGACCTTGGGCAAATTAGTTAACCTCTCTCAGCCTATTTCTTTATTGGTAAAATGGAGACAATTCTACATAAATAGGGTGGCCAATTTGCTCTGGTATGCCCCAGAACTTTCCAGGTTTTATCGCCAAAAGCCCCACATCCTGGAATACCCCATAGTCAGCAGGACTAAGTGGGACTAGCTAGTAGGACAGGTAGCCACACTAAGGTTGTTATCAAGATTAAGATAATATATATAAACTGCTTGGCTGCCAACAAACAGAAGCTACCTTTCTGTAATCACACTTCATAATCTGGATTTCTCCCCCATCAGTTTTGGTGAGTGTATTCGAAAGCATGGTGGGTGAGAAACACCTGGTGGCCTTTCAGGGCAACAATGTGAGCAGTGCTCTTTTCTAACTATTAGATCCTAAAATATTTCGCCTGGGAACCTTCATTCAAAGGACAAGTCCACGCCCTTCGGAAGAAAGAGCTTAAGAACCTGCTGAACTACACTCAACTGCAGGCCATGACCATGTTCCTCTTATACGTCACCCCGGCCCTGGTGAGTGGCAGAGGAGTCAGTGGGCTGTGGATGCTTCTGGCCCTGGCTCAACTCCTGACACCCCTCGGCCTGCACTTGAAATCCAGGGAATTCGGCCCCCTCTGGAACTGCCCAGGCTGCTGTTCTTACCTTGTGCCCCACCAACTCGAGTTTCACCCTTGACTATCAACGGGCTGTCTGGCAGCCCAGAGCAAGCTTTCAGCGTGCTCAGCATGGTTATGGCATCCAGGAATGATCTGCAAAATCGGGCTCGCTCTTTTCTCGGGGAGGCAGTGCGAGTCTGTAGTGGAAGGAACGCTGATACGGGAGCCAGGAGCCCTGAGGCCTGGCCCTCGTGATGCCATTAATTGACTTTGTGAGCTTGGGCAAGATATTTCCCCTCTCTTGGGCTCCGTTTTCTCATCTGTAATGTGAGGAGGTTGGGCTAATCCCTAAGGTCCCTTCAACTGATATCCTCTGCTCCTGAAGTTTAGCACAGGGCTGCTTGGGCCCTTCTAAGAATACATTGCCTGTGACCTTGCTCCTTCCAGGTGTCTGTGGTCACGTTTTCAGTTTACGTCCTGGTGGATAGCAACAATATTTTGGATGCAGAAAAGGCTTTCACTTCCATCACCCTCTTCAATATCCTGCGCTTTCCCCTGAGCATGCTTCCCATGGTGATCTCCTCTGTGCTCCAGGTGGGTAGGAACGCTCACTGCTAAAAGCTTATCACTGCTTCAAAGCCTTAGATTCCAGAGTGACCGACCTAGCATATCGCATTTCTAGCTTCTGCCAGTGAACTTTCGATTACAGAGACCTACTTAGTCTCTGGAAACCGCTGGTTTGATCTTAGTAAAATCAGGAGCTCTCTGAGCCCCAATTTATCTGACTATAAAATGAGGGTAGTTATACAGATCTCACCAACCTCACAGGGCGGCAATGCATGTGAAAGCATTTAGTGAGATTATTACGATTAGCCCCGGTGCCTGGAACATTTCTATTTCTAAGCCCTTTGCCCAAGCTGGTTTCTCTCACATTTTCCCAAGGTTATTGAGATGTTTATACAGCAATAGGTGAATATGGCACAGAGGGAGTAATACCATGTGATGGTAAAACCAAATGCAATTTGGGGGCCTCAACAGGTCAGAAAATGAGTTTGGAGTTCAGGAGGGCTTGGACAGGTCAGAGGGAATGTCTGGGTCCTGAAAACTTGCACAGTCATTGAGATGGACCAAGAGCAGGTGGTATGCATGGATCCCAGAGGTGACTGGCTTCAGTTAGCTTGGGACATTGGAGGGACTGGGGCTTAGACAGCCCCCCTCGCATGGAGGGTGTCAAGCAAGGCTGACAGATTTGGCTGGTAAAGAAACAACAAGCCCTTTTAGATTCAGACAGTTTATTACTTGTGTAGATAGCAAAAGCAATATCACCAATGGTGACAGCGCCCCATGCTCCTTGTCCCACAGGATGACACCAAACCCAAAGGGGCCAGACAACAATGCAACATGGCCAGGGGGGCACTCTGTTGCTCAGGAGCTGATTCTATGCTGCATCTAAGCAGTTTCATAGGCTGTAGTTTTACTCTCAGGAGGGAACAGAACAGAAAGGCTAGTATTTCATCAGAACCCAGGTGGCAATGAGAAACTGACAGCCTTCCTGGAAGATAGGGAGGTAGGTGAGAAACATCCTTGTAGAAGCTCCTCAAAATCCTCCCAAGTTCTCACGTGCCAGGAGGACCACAGGATGTTCTGTTAATGCTTAGTCAACTGTGGTTTAAGCTTTGCGGAGATGGCCATATAGAGATGTGCAAGGTTGCCATGGTGCCATGGCAGAGCCAGTACCCTAGTGAGGGTCCCAGTAGTGGATCAATTAGGATGCCAGATGGGTCCTCAGGGTACAGATTCAGTTAAAGAAGAGCAAACCCGGAGCCCAGATACCAGAACCAGACAGAAGTTAAGATTTTGTCTTAGAAGGCAGGGGATAGTTTCTGGAACTGGGGCCAAAGCTCAAAGAGAAACAGTAGTAGAGTTGAACCTGCTGTTTTCTGAGGGACTGAAGTAGAGCATCTTAATTTCCTTCAGTGCAGGTTGGGGTGGCTCCTAGGGTGAGGCTGTAGTGGGGATTCCAGCTGTGACAAATGGCTGATGACACAAAGCCAAAAATCTTCTCCCTGCTTGTGCTTTTACTGGATGTTTTGTTCTTGAGCTCCTTTGTGTCCTTCTCTAGGCCAGTGTTTCCACGGAACGGCTAGAGAAGTACTTGGGAGGGGATGACTTGGACACATCGGCCATTCGACATGACTCCAATTTTGGTAAATGAATTTGGAAGTTGCTTCACAAACTTAGAGTGGTGGCACCAGAATTTTAATATATATGGGCTTATTAGCAGCAAAACAATTGGAAGGGAGAGCTAGAGGACTCCGCTTGAACCTAGGTTTGCATAATAAAAACACTACTCATACTTAAATTATGTTTTAATTTAGAGCAAATTGCTTAGCCAGAATGCTAAGCAGAGCTGGGCCAGCTGCTCTGAGGATAAGCAGGTAGTCCTACAAAGAGTCCAGAAAGCAGTAGTTAGGATGGAGCTGAGTGTGTGGAATTGGGACAGTAGCCTGGAGTAAAAAAGCACATAGGTCCTGAAGGTTTCAAGAACTGGGGAGAATCTATGGCCAGAGCCAACAGTGGGTCTGGAGTCTAGGATGGGAAGTGGCTGGATTTATAGAAGGAAGTGGAATTCATAAAAGGAGACCAGGAGACAGAGGGATGGAGAGTGTCTGAAGGTCAGGAATCTGGGCTAGCAACAGGCTTGGAGGTTCCTGAGTCAGAAACAACTTGGCAGGGAGCTGGTTGAGCACCAGCTTCTCATATATGAGGTCCCAGTACCTCTAAAAAAAAAACCAGTTAGACATAGAAGCCACTTTTGGCCTCATCCCAGGAGCTTTCCATTGCCTTCTATTAGTGTAGAAGCCAGCATGGGACAGAAGTCATCTCAAGGTCTGCTGGAGAAAGCAGAGTGGGTCAGATGAGGGACGAGAAGGGCACACTGACATGTGGGGACTTAAATCTTATGAAAAAAGGGAACCTTTTTCTCAACAGATAAAGCCGTGCAGTTTTCCGAGGCTACGTTTACCTGGAACCAGGATCTGGAAGCCACAATCCGAGAGTGAGTTACCCCTTTTCCATTCTGCTGTTCTTTAGAGTTCTCCTTGCTGGTCCTTCTCATGGATAACCCCACGTACTAGAGCACATGGGCGAAAGAGCTATGTGCATATGTTTAGTTTTATAACAGCACAGGCTAAAACCCTGGAGGGATGCACTGACAGCAAAGACTCTGAACCTATTTCCCCATAACTGCATCTGTCACCCTGATTTCCCACTGTGGGTCTCCACATATCCACCAGAGTAGCCAGGAAGACATTTGTTCTCCGGATGGTGGGTGGAGGTAGTACTGGGCTTGCAGGGGTCTCTGGTCTCTGAGTATGGTAGAGTATACACACAAGAACCTGACCCAATTTAAATTCATTCATTCATTCAGGGTGGACAAGTGGGAGCTGCCACCAGAAGATTCAACTTCAGACCTAGAGTTTTGCATCTAAATAACCTATCCCCACACCCTACTTTGCCACCTCCTCTGCCACACGGGTACTGCTCCCCTAAGCCAAGCCCCTCTTGCTTCACTGTTGCATGTAGCATGTCTTTTAGGTGCCACATATGACAACACATGCAAACTCCTCACTGAGCATGGCACGTTCAGGGTACACCAGGAGCCTGAGCAGTCCCATGTCTTCCCCCTCTCCCCACTGCTAAGCATATTTTATCATCTCCTGCTACTCCCACAATTCCCCACCCTCCTTTCCTGTTCCTACAGCCTTAAATATGGACTCTGGAACCATCTCTGAGATAAATCAGGACAGGCACCCCTACCCAGAACCTCCCAATCTGAAAGTTTCCCTCTGCAGAGAGGAGACTTCACAGAGCTCCTGCTTTCCTGGTGCAAGTTTGGGGCTCAGTGGGAAGGGTCAGAAAGACTATGAGCAAATTCCCTAGTTCCTAATGCTCTAAGGACTCAAATAAAAGGCCTTACACACAGAGTCCCCAGGGTCCAACATGGACCCCTCCCCACCAGACACAATCAAATCTCCAGAAGAGGGGCCAGAGAATCTGCTTTTAGCAAGTGCTCCAGATGATTCATTGAATAGCCAAGTCTGGGAAGCATTGTTGGGAAGCATTCCAAGATCATGTAGCTGGGCAGTAGCAGAGTTGGAACTTGAACGCACATCTCCAGGGTCCCATTCATGTTCTTGCTCAGTGGTACCATGCTGGTTCCTGAAAAATGTTTCTGGATGAAGCCCACATTGGGCACACATAGCTTATGGATGAGTTGGATAAATTAAGGCTCATTCTCTAGCCTCTTGAAGCTAAAAATTCACCAAAATTTGGCTTCAAGAGGGTCATGTATATCCAAGGCAAATCTTCCAATACTAGACTTCCCATAGAGAGTCTTGAGAAGCAGCTTAAACTACTCTTGAATAATGCCCCATCTCTTTCAAATATGCTTCTATCTTTCAGTGTGAACCTGGACATAATGCCAGGCCAACTGGTGGCTGTGGTGGGCACTGTGGGCTCTGGGAAATCCTCCTTGATGTCAGCCATGCTGGGAGAAATGGAAAATGTCCATGGGCACATCACCATCAAGGTGAGAGGGAATGCAGAAAAAAGACTTTTGATGTTCAAAGGTGGGACCCAGTGCAGCTTCTCATTTGGGAGAGTGTCCCAAGGACTAGAACTTGATAATCACTGCCAAAGAGTTTCTCTAGGTGAGGTGGCAAAGAAATCTGGTGGACTTGTGGACTCTAGATTCCCTGCCCAGTACCAGGCTTATATATTCAGACTCTCGTGGTAGTCTGAGAATTTGCATTTTTCATGAGTTCTCCAGGTGATTTTCATATGCTACTAATGTTTGCAAACTGTTGACTAGATTTGTCTTCCTTCAAAGTCTAGGCATTTCTGCTATAACTGTATATATGTGTTTCCGAAAACCTCGAGTTCTGCAGAATTGTGCAATGTAAATAAGAGGACCTGGGGGAGGGGGGAAAGTTGGAACAGATCACTCAAAACTTAAGTAACTTTATAACTAGAGTTACAAAAATGGTAACAACAACAACAATAAAAACAAGAGCACTGTAAAATCTCCACTGGTATTTGCACCTAGCCTCAGTTAGCCTAGGACCTTCTCCTCCTGCTTGGAAAGCTAGGTCATTAAAGGCATTTGTTTCCAGTACGAAAAATCTGATGCAGAGTCTAGACTTCATCAAAAAAAATTTTTTTTTAACACAGAGAAAAGTTGTTTGCATCACATCTCTATCAGCACTCTCAGAGTGTGAAACTTAGGAGAAATTACAGATATTTTGAGTCACTAAACCAGCCACTACTTGTACCAAATAGAGACACTTCTGTAGATGTTAGGTTTTTGTTAAGGTCTTCATATTTGGCTACATAAAGCCTTCTCTGTAATTATGAGAAAGCTTGCCTCTGATTATTTTAGAACATTGGCGTGCTTGGAAAATGTTTCTGAACCAACACGTCTTTCACATTATACTGACATCGTTCCTTGTATCATTCCTTGATCAATCATTGAAGAGCTAGTTTGCTTTAAATAAACACGCAGTATAGTAGAGCAGACTCTACAGATCTAACTCTGTCTCCTAACTCCTCTTAGGAAGATTTTTCTTGCTAACTCAAAACTGAGTTCTTCCTCAAACACAGTCATTTGTCGGGCTCCATCTGTCTCTGGACATAATCTGCTTTGTGCATCATTCTGGCATTCTAATTCCAACCTCTCAGTCATTTCCTAGGATGTCATCTATACCATTTCCCCTGTCCGTTTTAGCACTCTGTTGATCCTGGTAAACTTCTTGGGAGTTTTGACCCAGGTCTAGAAGCAGTACTTGGATTTATCATCTGATCTTCAGGATCATGGCCAGAATGTGATAGACAAAAAAACAAAACAAAACAAAACAAAACAAAACAAAAACTGGGGTTGGGGATACCTCTAATGGTGAATAGGATATCAAATCTTTCTCCCTGGCCAGTGCAATAAATACAAGTACATTTATAAATATCAGGTGCTCAGCCAGCTGGACACACATTTCTCCAAATCTAAGCTCCATTTGTTCCTCCTCCCCCACCCCCCTGCTACCTCATCCCTCAACCCCATATTTCTGGAGGTGCAACTGTCCCGTGGTCTGATCCTTTTCCATCTAGGGCACTATTGCCTACGTCCCACAGCAGTCCTGGATCCAGAATGGCACCCTCAAGGACAACGTGCTTTTTGGATCAGAGCTGGATGAAAAGAGGTACCAGCAAGTTCTGGAGGCCTGTGCCCTCCTCCCAGACTTGGAAACACTGCCTGGAAGAGACCTGGCTGAGATTGGAGAGAAGGTATTTGGGACACTGAGGGACCTTGAATAGTGAAGAAATATTGAAGAAAAAGTAAGGATAGTGGAGAAGCACATGGGAGTAAACTAGTTGACCAATCATATTTGAAATAAATACCAGAAGACACACATTTGCACTAACTGGCTACAATATTTTGTACAAATCACTTAGCAATTTTAAACTTTGTATCTGGAAGTGAGTATAGAAATGTACTCTAAATTGAAGGTGATGAGGCTAGAGACCAGAGAGGGTAAGTTACCTGTGACTGGCCCAAGCTTGACCTCACAGGTAGAGAGAGGGGCAGCAGTGGGTTCTAGTAATCTGTGGAATTTGTACTTGTGCATTCCCATGGTCGCATGAGACAATTTTATAAAATCTCATACTATTTACAGACATCTCCTGTCTGTTCTGTTTCCTGAGAGAACCCTGCCTAACACACCCCCTTTTATTGACCTCTGTAGAGGTGGGACTAGGGAGTAGTGCTTAACGGAAATGATTTTCTTCTCCAGGGTATAAATCTCAGTGGGGGTCAGAAGCAGCGGATCAGCCTGGCCAGAGCTACCTACCAAAACTCAGACATCTATATTCTGGATGACCCCCTATCAGCCGTGGATGCTCACGTAGGAAAACATATTTTCAATAAGGTCCTGGGCCCCAATGGCCTATTGAAAGGCAAGGTACGAAATCATTTCAAGTGAAGAAGTCATGGGTGGGGAGGGGAGACGCATCTCCTAGGACCGCTGTTGCCCTGAGCGGATTTCCTTCTTTACCTGCCGCCTGGGCTCCTGAGGAGGTGGTGTCGGGCTGTCCTCCCAGGCGACCATCTGGACCATGGAGGTGCCCATCTTGAGGCCACAGCTTATGCCAGAACTAGCAAGCCTTATTCTAAGGCTCTGACATGGAGCCTCTTAGGATGATTGGTGTTGTTTGGGATCCAACAACTCACCTTGCTGATGAACACAGATCATCCTGCAGGTAGAGCTATGCTCTAAGAAAGCAATTTCCCCAGGATATGAGAACACAGCGCCTAGACAGGATCGTTCAACCTGAACTTAGAAATAAATTCTGACACTTATTGAGTGTTCACTGTGTCTCTGGCCGGTGCTAAGCATTTTGCATACATTGTCTCATTTTAGTCCCAAAATGCCCCTGTGTGATAATACCAACCAAGTGCCAGAGCCAGTCACTAGGGCTAGTCATAGGTGGATGCTAGGCTTTCCTTACCTTGGACAGCTTAGCCCATTTGTCCCAACACGATGGGCTAGATCAGAGAAGGGGCTGACAGAGCCTCTCTAGGGTTTGCACATGCTCTTCACCAGAAGCAAGAGTGGGTTTGTTGATAGCAGCATCTCCCTCCACCTCGGACAGTGAGATTCTAATTGTATTTCACGTGTTCCCTTCAACATGTACTGAATGCCTCAGTCAGAGGATGACAAGGCTGATGAGACCTGGGCTGCTGTCCCACTGAGACCCTTTGTCTTTCTCTTGGAACTCACTCACCCACCTGCTTCTGGTCCTGGCTTTTCTCCTTAAAGCAGGGATTCTTAAACTTTTTTGTTCCAGGGACCCCTTTGCCAGTCAGGTGAAAACCACAGACCCCTTACTAAGTCTACATTTTACTGTGTATTATTTAATAAACATATCACATCTGCACCAACATGTCCCCACAAAAATAATGTTTCTTTGAATTTCAATTCAAGCTCATGGACCCCTTGTTAAGAACCCCTGCCTTAAAGCTTTCTTGACTCTATTCATGAACTGAATACCTACCCTCTGCTTGGTTCGTTGTGAAGACTGGGCATACACAGATAAAAAGATCTGGTCCCTGCTCTCAAGTAAATTCAATCTAACGGAAAGACATGCCAAAAAGCAAACGGTGATATTACATAACTGGTTTAATGGAAGTCTATACAGACTACTGTGGAGACATTGGAGGAATACCCGAGTCTTGCCTGGGGCATCAGGAAAGGCTCCCAGAAAAGTTGGCTTTGAGCTGAGACATGAAGGATGAGTGTCTCCTGGGTATTCCAGATAAGTGGTACCTAGTCTCTGTGGGACTGTGAATTAGAGGGCTGAGGCAGTAGACTTAGGTTATCCCTCCAGTGGCCCATTTCAATTTTATGCCCACTATCTGAGCCTCATTACTGACCCATGTGTGTTTGTCTTTCTTTGAATGGACAAAGAAGTCTCAGGAGTCAGTGTGGTTCAAAAATACACAGCATTACAGGGGATACCAAGTCTCCCATACCAGGAAGGGCCTGGACTAAAGAGAAAGTTTCTTGCCCCACAATATTTCTAACGTGTTGAAAGAATCTGGGCAGTTCTTGTTGCTTCAGTTGGTTAGCTAGTTAGTGAAAGGGGCAGTTAGTTAGCTGGTTAGTTCTGTACATAGCAGTTACATTGATAGGTCTTGATCTCAAGTGACATTCCTAAGCCCAACTTTTGGCTATACAGGAACCTGGAGGAAAATGTGTATAGTGCAAATCAG
>PVKH010012325.1:0-17329 GCA_004027955.1 Chaetophractus vellerosus | reverse complement strand
CATTAGAAATATAGGCAGGTTACCAGAGTATTGTTGGGGGGGGGGAGGGGGGGAATAGAAAGACACATACATTTTCATTCATTTGGAAAATGTAAAAATTCATGTACTAATATATATATAATCTCTTCACTTTCTCTGATCATCAAATGGATAGAATGCCTTGTTATCTCCATGCAGATAAGTTGTTCAGAATTCAATTACTAAAGCAAACAAGCAAACAAAAACCCTGTCATAAGTACACAGATGAATCTTTAAAAGTTTCTATTCTTTAGCAGTCTTTGATGATTTCAAAATTTGCAGCTTTAGCTCTTTGATCATCATCTCTAACTTCTGTCTTGCTTCCCGTTCCTGTCTGAGTTCATCTTGGAGTTCTTGCCTATCTGCCTCGGCATGGTCCAATCTCTGTCTCAGCTCTGCCAACTGTGATTTAAAAGGCTTTGTCAGTTTTCATTCAGTTTTGTTTTTCCATTTATTCCTCATATAATGGCAAAAATTTACTTTCAAATTATTTTTTACAAAATGAGGTATTTCATGCATAATACACTCCCTTAAATATATAGTAATTTTAGTTTCACATTTAACAGGACTTTAAATTGAGGGAAGGGGGCTGGCTGTAGCCCAGTGGATAGGGCGCTGGTTCACCACATGGGAGGCCCCAGGTTCGGTTCCCGGGGGCCTCTCCAAGCGGACAGACCGCCTTGAGAGGGCAAGCCGCTGTGGGCGGGGCAGAGCCGCCGTGGGCAGGGCAAAAAGCCACCACGGGCAGGGCAAGTCGCCCACGAACAGAGCAAAGCCGCCCACAAGCAGACAGAGCCACCCGCGAGCAGGGTAAGCCACGTGCGCAGTGAGCTGACTCGGTGCATCACCACAACGAGGGAAGACAAAGCAGACACAGAAGAACGCAAAAATGAACACAGCAAGAACAAGCAGAAAGGGGAGGATATGTAACATTAATCAATTAATTAATTAATTAATTAAGGGAAAAGCAAAGAGTCAAGAGACTGGCCACCTAGAGCACTTTCATTATGCCCTACGCTTTACTCATCACAGCCTGTTCATGATGAAAGTTTTTTGCTCATCTTCCCTAAGTTGTGAGCTACTGTTAACAGAAGGGAATCGCTTATTCATTTTCCTTCCAGTGCTTTTGAACATAGTGGACAAGAGTTCACACGTTTGTTTGCAAAGAGAATTGAAGTGCTGGCCCATGATACAATATGGATGTACCTTGAAGACACCATGTTGAGGGAAAGAAGCCAGACACAAAAGGACAAATATTTTATGATTTCTCTTATATGAAATACTTAGAATAAGCAAATTCTTAGAGACAGAAAGCAAAGAGTGGTGGTTAATAGGGATGATTCAGGGTGGAGGCAGTGGGAGAATTGAGAGCTATTGCTAAATGAATATGAGTTTTAGTTTAGGGTGCTGAGAATAGTGATCAAAGTTACACAATATTGTCAATGTACTTCATGTCGAAGAATTAAGCACTTAAAATGATTAGAATGATTTCATGTTATGTATATCTTAACCACAATTAAAAATGAACAATTTTTTAATAAAAAGATTATTGATGCTTGTTCATTTGATTTTAAAGCCCATACACTACATTAAAATAATATAAAATTTGATATTCAGAGAGCTAGGATTAGCTATTTAGGCAACTAAAATATAGAACCCAATGAAAGCTTAAAAATAAAAGTAATAGATCAAAAACTCATCTTAGATGATATAGCATAACGTTGTTTAACAGAATTATCTATTTTTAAATCTAGCCTATTAAAATGAGGTTGACAAAAAAGTTATTCCTTTAATAGAGAAGCTGACATTTTCAATTTCTATGTTGAAAGGGCAATATTAGACAAACTGAGTAATTCTTACCTGTGCTGCATATTCAGCCTCTTTGTCTTTTTCTAAATTTGAGTCACAGGTACATTTTTGCTTCATTACCTGCTCCAATTTTTTCTCTAAATCTTTCTGTTCAACATAAAATTCTTCCATTCTTTGAGCATGTTCATTCTGCAAAGATTCAAGCTCTTTCTGTAAATTCTGCTGTTCTTCAGTGAGTTCCTTCATAGCTTTTGAACTACTCAACATTTCCACTTCCTGTAATGTAAAGTCACAGTATAATTTTTACTTTATTTCCATCATGTCAAAAATTTCAGTTCAGGAAAAACAAGGACAGAAATATATCTAAAATTCAGCCATCATGAGTTCTGTACAGGAATAATTCTTGAAAAACTGTTTACCCTTGAAAGCTAAAAGTATATTAAAATTTCAGCATAAAATTTTGAATAATTTTAAGTACATGTACAGCATCTCATCTTGACTTTTCTTGCTAAGAATATGAAAAAGTATCATTTCATAATGGACTCTTATTTAGATTACAATTTTACCATCTGAAGTTGTTGCTTCTTCTGCAAAATTGAGTTCAGTTTTTCCTGTTGTTTTACGTAAGTTTTCATTACTTCTTCCATTATTTTTCCCTTATCATCCTCACAAGTGACATCTCTGACAAGAAGTGGCGATGAAGCTGCAGCATCATGGCCAATACCCATCTTGGCTGTATCTCTAATTAAGCTGCAAGTGGTAGACTCGGATTTCTTTTTACTTGTAGAATTATTTGAAACTGATGAATCTTTAAAAAGCAAAAAAAGTAACAAAGTGTGAATATCACTTTGTTAAAAAGTCACTAGAAAAATCCAGAAGTGAAATTATGTTGTGAAAACAATTCCATTTACAAGAGTATCAAAAAGAATACTGAGGGAAGTGGATGTGGCTCAAGCAGTTGGGTGCCTACCTACCACACGGGAGGTCCCGGGTTCGGTTCCCAATGCCTCCTAAAGAAAATGAGCAAGATAGCAAGCTGACACAACGAAGAGACACAACAAGGAAACACAATGAGAGACAAAACAAGCAGGGAGCAGACGTAGCTCAAGTGATTGGGCGCCTCCCTCCCACATGGGAGGTCCCGAGTTCGGTACCTGGTACCCCCTAAAAAGAAGATGAGCACACAATGAACAGACACAGAGAACAGACAGCGAGCACAAACAATGGGGGAGGGGGGTTAATAAATTAAATGAAATTAATCTTTAAAAAATAAAATAAAATGAAAAACACTGAGGGGAGCAGATGTGGCTCAAGTGGTTGAGCGCCTGCTTCCCACGTGGGAGGTGCCAGGTTCAGTTCCCAGTGCCTCCTAAAAAGAAGACCAGCATACAACAAATAGGCACAACAAATGCAAAACAATGAGGGGGTGGGGAGAAATAAATAAAATAAATCTTTGAAAAGAAAAAAAAACTCATTACCCCCCAAATTGATTTTATTCAACACAGTTCCTATCAAAATCCCAGCTGTCTTTTTTGCAGAAATTGGCATGCTCATTCTAAAATTCATATGGAAATGCAAGGGATCCAGAATAGCCCAAGACAATCTTGAAACAAAGTTGGAGGACTCATTTCAAACTTACTACAAAGCTACAGAAATCAAGACTATGTTGATGGGGCTGGCATAAACAAGGCTGCAAGATAATTCAAAGGAAAAAGACTAGTCTTTTCAACAAATAGTGCTGGGACAACTGTAATCACATGCCAAAGAATGAGGGTGGACCCCCTACACTTCACACCATAAATTAACTCAAGATAGATTAAAGATCGCTAAGTAAGAGGTAAAACTCTCTCTCTTTTTTTTTTTTTTTTTGGAGGTACCAGGGAATGGCTACACCCACTTCCCAATGAGGGTTAGCTTTTTCATTTGTTTTTTTTTTTAGGAGGTACCAGGAATCAAACCCGGGACTCGTACATGGGAAGCAGGGGCTCATCCACTTGAGCTATATCCGCTCCCTTGAGGCAAAACTCTTAAATGTAAATATTTATGATATTGGATTAGGTGATGGTTTGTTAGATATGACACCTAAAGCAAACAACCAAAGATAAACATAAATTGAACTTCAAAAACTTTTGTGCTTAGGGACAGGATGTGGCTCAGATGGTTGGGCATCTGTCTCCCATATGGAGTGACCTGGGTTCGATCCCTAAGACCTCCCGGTAAAATTAAAAAAAGAAAAAATATAGAAGGCACGCAGGCTGCCAGGCCCCACGCGCAGGCATGGTGTTAGGCCCCGAGAGTGGGAGAGCCCCCAGGCCCTGCCGAGCCATGCAGCAAGATGATGACATAACAGGAGAGTGACACAAGGGAGAGCCAAGACGAGACGCGCCGAAAAACCAGGAAATGGAGAGGCACAGGTGGCAGAACACCTCTCTCCCACATCAGAGGTACCCAGGATCAAATCCCAGTGAAGACAGGAGGAGGATGAGTAGAGAGGGCAAGAAACAGACACAGAGAATTGCCCAGGGAATGGACACAAAACAAAAATGAGGGGGTGTGGGGGGTTAAAATGGATAAAAAGTAAAATAAATAAATAAATCTAAAAAATAAAAACCTTTTGTGCTTCTAAGGACACTATCAAGAAAGTGAAAAGACAATGCACAGAATGGCAAATCATATATCTAATATGGGTCTAATATCCAAAATGTATAAAGTCTTACAACTCAACCAAAAAGAGAGAGAGAGAGAGAAATAACACAATTTAAAAATGAACAGGGGGCCGGGCGTATAGCCCAGTGGATAGGGCACTGGTACACCACATGGGAGGCCCTGGGTTCGGTTCCTGGGGACCTCTCCTAGCGGGCAGACCGCCTTGAGAAGGGCAAGCCGCTGTAGGCGGGCAGAGCCGCCGTGAGCAGGGCAAAAAGCTGCCACAGACAGGGCAAAGCCGCCACAGGCAGGGCAGGTCGCCCGCGAACGGAGCGCAGCCAGCCACCCACGAACTGAAGCAGAGCCGGCCATGAATGGAAGCAGAAGCCGCCCACAAGCAGGGCAAAGCCGCCTGCGCGGTGACCGGTCTCGGCGCATCGCCGCAACGGGGGAGAGACAAAGCAGACAGAGAGGAACACAAGAATGGACACACAGCAAGAGCAAGCAGAAGGCGGGGTGGGGAGAATGTAATAAATAAAAATAAATCTTTGGAAAAAAAAAAAAAACGAACAAAGGATCTAAATAGAAATTTCTCCAAAGAAGATATACAAATGACCAATAAAAACATGAAAAGTTACTTGACATCATTAGAACTGCAAACCAAAACCACAATGTAATACCACTTCACAACCACTAGGATAACTATAATAAAAAAGGTAGACAATAACAAGTGTTGACAAGGATGTGGAGAAACTGGAGCCCTTACACACTGCTGGTGGGAATGTAAAATAATAGCACAGCCACTCTGTTAAAAAACAGATAGCTACCAACCATATGACCCAGTAATTCCACTCCTAAACATATAAATATATACCCAAGTGAAGTGAAAACATATATCCACCCTAAAGCTTATACACATGTGTTCACAGCATCATTATTCATAATAGCCAAAAAGTGGAAACAACCCAAATGTCCATCACTGATGAATAGATAAACAAAATGTGGTATATCCATCCATGCAATGGAATATTATTCAACCATAAAAATGAATGAAGGGAGCAGATGTAGCGCAAGTAGTTGAGCACCTGCTTCCTATGTATGAGGTCCTGTGTTCAATCCCTGGTACCTCCTAAAAAGAAAAACAGACCAAAAGAACCCAACTCTCATTGGGGAGCAGATGTAGCTCAGTGTTTGAGGGCTTGCTGCCCATGTACGAAGTCCTAAGTTCAATACCCAGTACCTCTTTTTAAAAAAAGGAATGAAGTACTGATACATGATATAACATAGACTGAGAAAACATTATGTGAAAGAAGCTAGACACAAAAGGCCACATATTGTATGATTCCTTTTATATGAAAAGAAGAGAATAGGAAAATCTATTAAGACAGAAATTAGATTAATGATTGCCAGAGGCTGGAAGGAGAGGATGGGGAGTGACTGTTAATGGATTACAGGGTTTCTTTCAGAAGTGATGAAAATGTTCTGGAATTAGATAGTTGTGATAGTTTACAACCACTGAAATGTAAACTTTAAAAGTGTGAATTTTAAGGCATGTGAATTATATCTCAACAATTTTTTAAAAGTCACTAGAATAAACTAGTTTGAAAAGTAAAATAACAATGCAAAAACAATAGCACACTACTAATTGCTGTTTACTATATTTAAAAGAAAACTGAGTTTTAAAAATCTTAAAGTACAAGAAAACCTCCCCAAAATCTTAATTCTATGAAAGCAGCTAAATAACTAGAGTACTCAAATGTTCCAAGGCAGCTGAAATAACTGTCACACTGCCTAAGATCTACGCAAAACTCTGCTGCTATATGGAGGGTAACAGGCGGCATTTAAGTTGACATGTCTTGTTTGGTCCCACAGTATTTTAAAAGGAACTGTAACTAGGCAGCTTTTTTTTTTTAACATATCCAGCTAACATTCTGCATTTATACCATCTGCCTGGCTCCTGGAGCTATGAGTTTTCAGCACTTGCTTTATTCCATGGCTGAGTTTCCTTAGTCCTATATCCAACTATTCTTACTTATATATTCATGTTATCATTATTAGTTAAATAGTTTCTCAGAAACAGCAAATTAGAAAGAAAAATAAGGACCTAGTAAAGAAATTTGACAGTAAAGAAAAGGCAGGATGGGGGGGGGGTGGAATCAGACAAAAATCACATGCAGTGTGAAGCCATGTAACCTATATATATCTTTCTCACAGCCTCTATAGCTATCACCATTCTAGAAGACTATAGCAACTAAGGTTCAAAGTGATCCCCCAAAGCAGAAAATGTTGCTTTTATTTCTAAGGTGAAAGCTTCAATTATCAGAAATTCTCTTAAATAGAAATCATCTTTAACAATACTAAATAAATAAGTTTATGAGATATTTTCATATTTGATTTTAAAAAGAAAATTTCTGAATACTCACCTGAATGGCTACATAACTCTCTACTTGTTTTTAAATCCATTTTCTCCTGTTCTTCGAGTGAGACATCTGGATAAGACACCGTTCTTTGACGTTTACCACTACTGTGAGGCTTCTCTGACTGTCTCAGTAAGGACCTACTTGCCTCTGTCTTTGTGATCTCTTTACACTGGGATACAGCAGACGTAAGAGACACATTCGGTGCAACCACTTTATCACACATGTATAAGTAGTAGCTGAAAACAGAGAGAGGTTAAACACTACATTTAAGTAAAATTCAAAGTATGTAACATTTCTATGGTTAAATTCCAATATTTTTAAATCAGAACAGACAAAAAATAGTCAATATCCTGCTGAAAAAAATGACAGGTTTAATATTGCCCAATGACTTACTTAAAACACAATAGGTATGGTAGGGACTATGGAAATATAAATAAGACCAAGACTGTCTGTCACCATGCTTGGGAGGGAATATATATTAAATTTAAAGCAGTAGTATAAAGTTTATATCAAGGATGAATTCTAATTGAAAATATGAAAACTTGATTTTTGAAGGGTTGTGGTTATTAGGAAAGTGCCTAAGTTTCAAAAGAATTTTTTAAAGTATCAAAGATCCACACCAAACTCTTGAAGAGTTGGTTCACCTCTTGAAGGGAAGTAAGGAAATTAAAAAGAACTTTATTCTTTTTATCTAGAATATCTGAATTTCATCTACCATGTGACTTTATCATTAAAACATAACAAAGACCCAGCAAAAAGGGAAAAAAAACTATTTCTTAAAAAAGGCATATATAATCACAAACACCAAGTAAAGGTTATCTCAAATATTTAATACAATTTATTAGTCACAATTCATTTTAGATTCTTTCTTTTGAATTTTTCCCTAGTGACTAAAGATAATTCTCATAAAATTTCCCTGTAGTGATAAAAACAAAAAATTAGAACCCAAAATAATTGTTTAAACAATTCTGAATTTTCAAAGATAATCTATGATTAAAAAGAAAGTCTGAAACTAAATAATGAATTCTAGGACCTCGAACAGTACCTGACATACAGTAGATATTAAATGAATGAAGGGGCCGGCTCGATAGCCCAGTGGATAGGGCGCCGGCATACCACATGGGAGGCCCCGGGTTCGATTCCCGGGGACCTCTCCTAGCGGGCAGACCGCCTTGAGAATGGCAAGCCGCCATGGGCAGGCCGGAGCCGCTGTGGGCAGGGCAAGAAGCTGCCACGGACATGGCAAGAGCCGCCACGGGCAGGGCAGGTCGCCCGCGGATGGAGCGCAGCCAGCCACCCGCGAACTGAAAGCCGGCTGTGAATGGACGCAGAGACCGCCCACAAGCGGGGAAAGCCGCGCCTGCGCAGTGACCACTCTCGGCGCGTCGCCGCAGCGGGGGGAAGGGGAGATATGTAATAAAATAAATAAATCTTTAAAAATAAATAAATAAATAAATAAATAAATACCCACTTACCTGGGGTGTAAAAATGAATGTGTCTCAGAAACATGGTCACTTTCCTGCTTTATAACAGGATACCATGACTGTAATTCCATTCCTGCTGGTGCATCTGTCTGTAGAAAAATTTGAAGGGGATAAAAACCTTTATTTATGGGGAAGAGTTATATTAAATAAGAGTAATCTTCTCACAGGACAGTCTTTCCTAAAAATACCATGTCTGGTCACGTGAAGAGACACTCAGAGAGACTATCACCTGAACTATACCATCACAAGAACAGTTTCAGTATGCACAGTTAACATGAATTAAGAGAAATGATTTCAACAAATTTCATATTTAGGGAATCTCTTTTTAAAACACATTTTGAAGAATAGTACTCACCAAATGTCTAGCATTGGGAAGTTCTGATTCTTATTTTTGCTGCTAAAATCAGCTAAAGCACATCCCACCCCTACAGTATTTGTTAACATAGTAACTAGATAACATTCTACAGCAACAAATATTTTGCCAAACTAACCAAAAATCAGTTTGCTTGCTAACACCTATCAGTAAACTATATTTCCTCATAAATATGAAAAGCTTTTTAGTTCTGAAAGATGAACTGTACCTGTAAATAAAGGAAGAGGAGGTGGGTAATTGGCAACTTAGTGGACGTCTATTTGCTATACCTTTATATATCCTGCTTAATTCTAACAAAATATCTCATTAGTTATCATTATCTCCATTTTACAGATTAGAAAACTGAGGTTCAAAAACTGAAAAAGAAAAAAGTAAATAACCTGTGATTACTAACTTATTTTAATTTCCTTTTTACTCTTTCCCCCCTCCTGCTCTCCATCCCTTTTCCCCCACAACATATTTCCATATTACAGTAATTACCCTGCACTTGTGGGAAAAAAATAACTTAAAAGGAAGACAAGACTCACTGGGAAAGAGTAGCTAAAAGGAGATATGGTTAGGGTGAACAACCAAGACAAGAAGCTAACAAACTCAGTGGAGGGAGAGAAAAGGATAGAGAATGAGTTAAAAAAGGGATAAGACAAAATGGACAGCTGGATGTCTGAACCCCACCTCTAAGAGGCTCTACTCCCTTCTGCAACCAAGTAAGGTGTGTGGGGAATAACAACCTCATCCAATAATGCAAAATCACCACACTTAGGGGACAGCCACTAAATACCAAGCAATTAGGAAAACTTTTCTGCCTGATTGTGTGCCAATATTCTAGTTCATAACTGAGAAACTACATAAAAATGGAAATGTAGATCTCCCAATGCTAAGCAGTTGTGATTAAAATAAAATCTAATCATAAACTGTCTATGGTTTGAGAATAGGGATATTTAGATAATGGATGGAAACCAATGAGGATGAAGACCTGACAAGTAACCTGCTGCTCTGGACAAACAGGCAGAGTACAGAAAGGAATCAGCTCTTGGGGTACACATTACACACTGTGATCCATCAGGAGATGACTAAAAGCCAAAACTGAAATCATGGTAACTTGTACTGGTGGGAGACCTACATTTCTGTTAAGAATCATTTCCCTGTATGAAGATACGCATGTTTGTTTTATAAGTTCACAACTTATACTATACACTTATTGTTTATGGATGTTCATGTATGAATGATAAAATTCAATTTTTAAAATGTTTTTTTTTTTTTTAAAGAATCATTAGGCAAGGAATCTGAAAGGCTAATAAGCATTCAGTCAGGGCCTCTAGAATATAAGAGTAAATGAAAAAAAAACACAAAAAACTCACAAATCTGATCAAATATTCTACAGTAATTCAGAATCTGGGACAAATTCAACAGCTTATTTATAAAATAAACCAATCACTTGTTTACATAGCCTCCGGGCCTACAACTTTAGTTCTAGCAGTAAATAAGAAAGGGAACTGGATGCTGGCACTAGAAATACTAAACGATAGATGCTAGTAAACAGTTGACAGCCTAAGGAAAGAAGAGAATATAAACTGTAAACACAAAAACTGATTCAAAAAGTAAGAGAGTCTAAGGGCTTTAGCATAGGCCAGGGCAAATAAAGTAATATACTTTAATTTCCCCCTAACCCTAACACAACAGAGTTTAATAATTTATGTTTAAGAAATCTTGAGTCAATATGACATAGTTAAATTATGTTCTGTACACCACTTGGAAAATATTGTAACCTATTTAAGACATTTTAGGGAAGCGGATGTGGCTCAAGCAGTGGGGCGCCTGCCTACTGCGAGGGAGGTCCTGGGTTCAGTACCAGTTGCCTCCTAAAGAAGACAAGCAAGACTAGCAAGCTGTTGCAACAGGCTGGCGCAGCAAGCTGACACAAAGAGATGACAAAGCAAGGAGACATGACGAGGAAACACAACAAGAGACACAACAATCAGGGAGCGGAGGTGGTTCAAGCAATTGGGGGCCTCCCTCCCACATGGGGGGTCCCAGGTTTGGTTCCCAGTGCCTCCTAAAAAGATGAGCAGACACAGAGAGCACACAACAAACAGACACAGAGAGCAGACAGCGAATGCAAACAATGGGGGGGAGAAGTAAATAAAATAAATCTTAAAAAAAAAAAATTTTTTTTTAAATATCATGGAAAAGTTTATTTTTAAAAAACAGCACCAGGAACAGATGTAGCTCAAGCAGTTGAGTGCCTGCTTCCCACATATAAGGTCCCAGGTTCCATCCCCTATACATCCTAAAAAAACAACAACAAACAAACAAACAAAAAAAAGCAAATGAAAAAACCAACTCAGGGGAGCCAATGTAGCTCAGTGGTTGATAGCTGGCTTCCCACATACAAGGTCCCAGGTTCAGTCCCCAGCCCCAGTATCTCAAAAGCCAACAACTACAAAAACACAGCACTTAAATGTATAAGTTTCACTATTTAGAAAATTCACTTGGGCAGAACATTTTGTACCCCAACACTGTATGATAAAAGTAGTGTGAATAAGCATGAATGGGTAAGTTCACTCTCACAAATCAATGAAATCTAAGATCAGCCTGAATTAAAAGAACTTCTCTAGAAGTCTTTCTGTTTGTTGACTTCATTATTTAGAAAACAAAGAAAGATCCACTTTAAATCAGTTTTATATCTGAAACAATTCTGGTTGTACTATACAAGAAATCAATTGTTTCCATATTTTTAAATAAAAATTACTAACATTGATCTGCACATTTAAGCTTTTCCTATTGTGTATATCTGGAATCTCAAATCTTCAGAAAGCAAATTCTAAACTTCTGTAGCCAAAGATCTCCTTGAAATCTGACTCAATTTTAGTCCAATTCATTTCATAACTCTGCAGTCTGATTATTTATTCACGATACAAACCCAGTGTCCCTTCACTTCTACAAGTCTCTAAAGCTCAGGCGCTACCCTAAAATAACTGCTAGCATATTCATTTTGTGTGTGTGTGAGGTACCGGGGCCAGGGACTGAACCCCAGACTTTGTATATGGGAAGCCGGCACATAACCGCTGAGCCACACTGGCTCCATTCATTCATTTATTCATTTTAGGTACCGGGGCCAGGGATTGAATCACAGACCTCATATGTGGGAAGTGGACACTCAACTACTGAGCCATATCAGCTCCTGAGTTGGTTTTTGCATTTGTTTTGCTGGTTGTTTTTTGTTGTTGTTGTTTTTAAGGAGGCAACAAGAACCAAACCTGGCACCTCCCATGTGGGAAGCAGGAGTTCAACTCCATGCACCATATCCACTCCCTTCGTTTATTTTTAAACATCCATCTCACTCTAGATCCTGTGCTTTATTCCCTATTCTCACACCACCCCCACTATCAGAGGTGCAAATTCAGGATTCTAAAGAAACCTCTTTTAAAGATTATTTGGTGTAGTCTTTTAACCCATGTCTTGATTTCCCTGTTCAAAATCCCCGAAATGTAGCTATCTAGTCTCTGCTTGGCTTGAACAACAGCTTGAGGTCAAGAAACATCTTATCTACTTTTGTATTCTCAGGGCCTAGCATCATGCCAATATGTAGTAGGGATTCAATAAATATTTGTTGAGTGACAGGCTCATTAATTCCCAGGGTGACCTTTTTTTCATGGTTACCCTACTACCGCAAAATTCACATTTGCTATCCTTCTACTTCCTGAAGCACCAAAGAAGCCCAACAGCCTTTGGGGCTGTATTCTTTAGAGATCAGATCTACAAATTAAATAACATTAACAATGGTAAAATGCAAAACACTAACTATGATAAAATGTTGCGAGTTAATTTTATCTAATATGCTATGGTAAGCCATAAACACATTTATAACAAATTATTCTAACTGCGTGTTAACAACAATTAAGAAAAGTACATATTATACAACAAAACATTCAGACATGCCAGATTTTCTCATCTATTCTGCATTTGTGTCAACATACAAATTAGGTTTTCAAAAAAAGAATGATAATTAAATGGCAGAGCAGTAATACTACTGATGAAGAATAAAAATTAGATACCAAGATATGTGCATCTATATAACCTTTTATCTTACCTTTCAACATGGGAATATTCATTCCCTTTGTGTATTTAAACATAAAAATAAAATACATATTATTTGGCAAAGGGGAGTAAGAGATCATTTATTTAGTAGTTTAAATAGACCCTTAACATTTGTAAAATGCTTTTAACTTCTACCTTCCCCAACATTACCCTCCCCAAATGAACAGATGGCATCCTCATCTGAAACACAAAGCAAAATTTCAGGCATATTATTATTCCATTTCAAAGATTCTTTCTCTAAGTCATACAACTCCAAATAACATCTACGAAAGCAAAATTTATGGACGCAAAGTTCAAGCAATCTCACAATGTATAGTAAAGGAGTATAATTAAAATAAGTAAAAATTAAATGCTTTATGAAACTTTTTCTAAATCTCTTCAACTTTCTATGTTATTTTGTATACAGGACGCTTTGATAGTCAGATTTCCTAATAAAGAACCATTGTATTTTGGTGGTACAATGCTTATTAGTCTAACAATGAAAAATAATTTAGAAAGCTTGATTACATTTTCAAAAAAACTAATGAGCATTTTTGTTGCCACTTTATGATATGAAAGTAATCTATCAACTCAGCACTGTTCATATAAAAATAATCTAATCTGTACTAAAAAGAAAACCCTTTAAAATATCCTCAATAATAATCTTTACTCTTAAGTATACTTTAAGTTTTCAATTACAGCATCAGATTAATATTATGATCTTTAAACCCTAATGGTAAACACTGATGAACTAAAGAAATCAAGGCAATGCCTCAAAACACCAGGGGGATTTCCAAATACTTTGGGATTTCTAAAATCCCCAAAAAAATCAGAATTCAGAATGTTTTTAAATGTGGAAATTTTATTGTTAAAAAACAGCATTAAAAAGTGCTATAAAATATAAAAATTAATTTTTAAATTTTGGTATTTAAGTCATAGGACAGTAAGCATATGAAGAACGTTAATACTAGAAGGCTGTTAAATTTATTTAATAGCCTGTCCTAATAAACTGTTTATACAAAACTTCGATGCATAGTAACCTAACAAATCACTAGCAATGCTAAACACATAACCAGATACATATATAGGAAATAACTTCTTAGGTATAAAGTAAATATACCTGTCAGGTCTTTTTGAACTGTATATAAGATCTCATTTACTTATATATTAAATATAACTCATTTACACATCTATGCTTAAAACAAACAAAACAAAACATGATCCTGGTTTCAAGGAGTCAATAAATGATTTCAGAAGGACACAAAAAACACCCTACCAGACAGCTGCCAACAATTCTTACTGAAAGAAACCAAATCCCTTAAGAATAGTATTAGGTTTCCCCAATACTTCCAACATGTTGTGAATGAGTGTTTCAACAACTGACACAGGAACAGTGTTACAAGGCAGCAAAATAGCTACTTAAGATCTTAAGGTTTAGTCTTGTGCCTCTCTTAACTTTACTTATATCAGAATGAATCAACCTAGTACAAAACTGGCAAGATGATCTAAACACCTCCACTAAGTTATCAAAGATAGACCTTCAGGAGTCACAGAAATGCCTGCTGCTTCATAGACTGCTGTCCAAGATTACACCACCTACCTTCCAAAGCCAATTTCAGGTTTAAAATGCTTAGAAAAGCGCATGGGAAAAGCAAAAGCTCAAGTTCTTATAATAATATGTACAACTATTACCTTAATCCTTCATAGAAACAAAGCCATGTGAAGTTGGTAGTATGATCTCACTCCCTTTACAACTTAGAAGGAAAAGGAATAAACCGGTAAAAATTCTGTTAATTCCTGAAACATTTCAAAATAAATCTCCTATCACTAGAATTCTGTGGTGTCCAATCGATTTAATATTGTAATTACTTGGCAATCTCAATGTCATTTATATGTTTTCACTGAAATAAATGTCAAAAGTTTTAATTTGTATAAATCTAAGGCTTTGCTTTTTAACAAATCAATTTTATTGAAACATATTAATAAAGCATACAATTTATCCAAAGTATACAATCAATGATTTCTGGCATAATCACAGCTATGTTTTGGGGTTTTTTTGTTGTTGTTTTTTGGGGGAGGTACCAGGGATTGAACCCAGGACCTCGTACATAGGAAGCAGGCATTCAACCACTGAGCTACATCTGCTCCCCAAGGCTTTGCTTTTCTACCTCATTTACGCATCTATGCTTAAAATAAACATTTTATGTATATGAACCCTCAGTAGAACAAAATTTTATGTATGGATAAAATTCAGGTTCAAGATATACACTAAAGCAATTACCAGACTAGTTCTACCCCTTTACTTGAACAAATTGAGTTCTAGCTCTACAACCACTTTCAATTCCCAGAATTCTAAAGGGATTGAAATTAACCCAACTGTTTATTACTTCTTTGTCCTCCCAGTAGCATAAATGATAATGAATATAGCTATGAGAACATTATTGGCTAACTACACACTAAGTCAGACCTACACTGAAAAGATGGCAATCTTTTTTTTTAAATATACTTTTTTTTTTTAGTTTAAAGATAGATTACATAAATGTTACATAAAAAATGTATGGGGGGGGGGAGAGCTGGCTGTAGCCCAATTGGTAGGGCGCCGCCACATAGCAGGCCCCGGGTTCGGTTCCCGGGGCCTCCTCAAGCGGGCACACCGCCTTGAGAAGGCAAGTCGCCATGGGCAGGGCAAGCCCCCACGAGCAGGCAGGCGGCCACACGGTGAACTGACTTGGCGGGTCGCCACAGCGGGGGAAGACAAGCAGACACAGAAAAACGCAAAAATGAACACAGCAAGAACAAGCAGAAAGGGGGGATACGTAATAAATTTTTTTTTTAAAATCTTTTAAAAAAATGTATGGGATTCCAATATGCCCCACATCCTAACCCTCCCACATCCTTCATTAGTGTGGTACATTTGTTACAACTGTTACAATTGATGAGCATATATTGGAGCATTGCCACTAAGTGTGGATTATAGTTTACATTATAGTTTCAAATGGTAATCTTTTCCTTTTCTTGACATTTTTAAATTTTTTCCCATTTCTCAGTCCAAAAGGATAAATTTCTAAGATTTTTTTATGTTAATTCCATTTTTTAATGGTAAAAATGAATACTAGACTCTGTATTTCTTAAACCATAAGGGGGCACTATTCCCAAAGCCATTATAAAGATTTCATAAACATAATGCCAGAGAAATGGGGGGGTCCACAAATCCAGCTATTATTAGAATGAGCTCCAAAAAAACTTGATTACCCTGAACAAATTACAAAGGCAGAATAAGATATGAGAAAGGTATTCTAAACAAACTTTTCCCGCACCTAAATAGGTGTGTGTTGGTCTCCATCATTTTTATCTTCAATGTAACCTCAAGCAAGTGATCAGAGATCAGAATGGGTACCATCTCCAAAAGAACCAATGCACTTTTTGGGTTGCTGGTCTAAAATGAAATGACCAGAAAATGACAACAGTTTCTACTTCCTATAACAAACCTGTCTCACTTTCTTCTGGCATACTTCATTTTAGTAAACAAATATCCAATTCATGTAATTACTATATATAAAAAATTAAGAGTGAGATACATTTAAATCAAATACTCAGTTAATCCATTTGTCTTAGAAAAATGTTCACCTAATTCTACGTAAGTCATGAAGATGTTTGGAGTATGGAAGAATCTCCAAATATATATAAGTAAATAATTCAATGTCAGTTTGAAATACCACCCCCTACATTTCTACAGTAGACTCTGGTTTCCAAAATAATTCCACATACATTCTCTCGTTTGATCAGTAATCCTATTTAACAGTTTATTTGCAAATTATATATGTGTCTAAAGGCTAAATCATTATTTTTCAAAAGATATTCCAAGTACTCTTAAGTTTACCGTTATTTTTCAAAAATGAATGGTAAAAAAAAAAAGATTTCACTGAATGTCTTTGAAATGCCAGGCACTAGGTTCTAGAGAAAAGGACAGTCTCCAAACTCATGGAAAGTTATTAATTTTAGAAAATTAGACAAAAATACTCATACTCCTGGTCTCACATGAGCACAATTCATTTGACTCTAACCTTATTCCTACTTGATCAAAATTTATGCTAAATACAACATGCAAACTGTAACACTGATATAACAAAATACCATCAAATCAGCCATAATTATTACTGGAACACATTTTGTCCCAACACTACTCATTGTAGGTCTTTATCTCATGTAGGTTATATTGAAAAACACACTTTCTACACAAAAATACAATAGTTTTTATATTTGAAAGAAAAATGTTTTATACTATTAGTATTCCAATGACCACTCTAGAAAAAGTGATTTGAAATGAAAATGCAAAATAAAGGTAGTGAAATAGTTAATGTGTTGTTTGGGGAGAAAAAAAAATTAAGTTGATATCTTTAGGGCAACTATTTGCATTTTATATTTGCATCCACTTGCATTATAATTTTTAGGGTTTTTTCCCCTAAGCAAATTAAAAACATACTATTTTACCAACCTAGGAA
>PVKH010012324.1:0-17356 GCA_004027955.1 Chaetophractus vellerosus | reverse complement strand
GACCTGCCCTGCCCGTGGCGGCTTTTGCCTGTCCGTGGCAGCTTTTTGCCCTGCCCACGGCGGCTCCGGCCCACCCATGGCGGCTTGCCATTCTCAAGGTGGTCTGCCCGCTAGGAGAGGTCCCCGGGAACCGAACCCAGGGCCTCCCATGTGGTTTCCCAGCGAGCTCTTTATCCACTGAGCTATCTAGCCGGGCCCCATAGGACATTCTTAAGACCAATAACAGTAACAATGAAATCAAAATCTGCTACTGCACAAAAGTACAAATTCTCGGACAGCTATACAGTTATTCCATCTAACATTTGTGCCACTATTTATAACCATTTATACCATATAAACACAAAACAAGTGTTTGCAGGAGATCCACTAATATTTCAAAAGCATCATGCCTGCCTGGCCACTGAGAATCCAAGTGATTTTTGACAAGAGTGTCAAATCTACTCAATGGGGAAAGAAAACTCTCTTTAACAAATGGTGTTGGGAAAACTGGACCCCTACACTTCATGCCATACACAAAAATTAATTCAAAATGGATCAATGACCTGAATATAAGAGATAAAACTATAAAACTCTTAGAAGAAAAATAGGGGAAAATCTTCTGGACCTTGTTTGGTAATAGATTCTTAGATATGAAATCAAAGCCATGGTGGTGTGGGTGGGAAGTAAAGAAAATGTAGATAAATTTGATTTCATAAAAATTAAGAACTTTTAGCATCAAATGATATTATCAAAAAGTGAAGGGGCCGGCCAGCTGTAGCTCAATGTGTAAGGAGCCGGTTTACTACATAGGAGGCCCTGGGTTCGGTTCCCGGGGCCTCCTTGAGCGGGCAGACCGCCTTGAGAAGGCAAGCCGCCGTGGCAGGGCAAAGCCGCCGTGGACAGGGCAAGCCGCCTGCGAGCAGGCAAGGCTGCCGTGCAGTTAGCTGACTCAGCGTGTCGCCACAACGTGGGGGAGACAAGCAGACACAGAAGAATGCAAAAAGGTGAACACAGCAAGAACAAGCAGAAGGGGAAATAAAAAAAAACATCATTTAAAAAAAGTGAAAAGACAACTTATAGAATGGGAGAAGAGACTTGCAAATCATGTATCTGGTTGAATATCCAGAATATAAAAAGAACTCCTATAACTCAGTAACAAAAAGACAAGCAAGTCAATTAAGAAATAATCAAAGGACTTAAATATACGTTTCTCCAAAGAAGATATGCAAACGGCTAATAGGCAAATGAGAAGATGCAAAACATCATTAGCCATGAGGGTAATATAAATCAAAAATACTTGTTAAGATACCACTTCACATCCACTAGGATGGCTATTATTAAAAGCAGGGAAAATAAGCATGGGCCAGTATGTGGAGAAATTGGAACCCTCATGCACTGCTGGTGGGAATGTAAAATGGTGTAACCACTGTGAAACAGTTTGATGGTTCCTGAAAAAGTAAACATAGAATTACTATATGACCTGGCAATTCCACTTCTAAGTTTATACCCAAAAGAATTAAAGTGGAGACTCAAACAGATATTTGCGTATCGGCTTTCACAGCAGCATTATTCACAACTGCCAAAAGGTGGAAACAATACAAGTGTCTGCAAATGAACGCCTGGATAAACAAAATGTGATATGTACTTACAATGGAAAATTACTCAGGCATAAAAAAGGAATGAATTTCTAATACATGCTACACATCATGGATGAACCTGGAAATCATCACACTGAGTAAAATAAGCCAGACACAAAAGGACAAATATTGTACTATTCATCTTTTATGAAATATCTAGAATGAGGACATTCAAAGAGACAAAGAGTAGATCAGAGGTAGTAGGATGGGAGAGGGAAACTAGGGGGAGGGGAATATAGAGTGATTGCTTAATGGGTACAGAGTTTCCATTCTGTGTGATGAAAAAGTTTTGGTAATGGGATGGTGTTGATGGTAGCCCAACAATGTAAACTGTGTACTTTCAAATGATAAATATGGCAAGTTTTATGATATATACGTCACCACATTAAAGACATAACAAAACAAAACTGAAGATTTCCAGTTTTAGAATTGAGAGGGGCCACTAAATACCATCTAAGTGAACAAACAAAAAAGACCAATGGCAAGAAACAAGACTGGAAATTTAAGAACACTGGCTATAGAAAATTTTAAAACTTCCAGAAAAACAAAAAACAGGCTATAAACAAAAATTTAAAACTATTCATAGATTTCTGAAAAGCAAAAGCAGATGTCTGAATGCAATGGTAAAATAAATGCCTTCCAAATTCTGAGAGAGGGTGCAAGCGGACAGGCCTAGAGAAAGAACCACCAGTGAAGATCAAAGCAGGATGATAGAGGACTCTGAGAAAAACAGGAACTTAAGCAAAAGCAGGAATATTATCAACTCCAAAATTAACAAAAATCTATATACAAGGAAATATAAACACAAATATTAGGATCTGCAGAGAACAAGAGTTAATCAAAATGATATAAATACTGATTATTAAAATAAGTAAAAATAGAAAGATAACCATTCTGGAAGATCTGGAAAGGGAAGTGGAGGTGATTATGAAATGCTAATTCTCACCCTTCAAATTAGGCGAACAATAATATCTCTAATTGAAAAATCAAAAAAGAGCAGAAAAAAAGATGAGGGGGAAAAAAGAAAGCAGAAAATGTTATGGAAAATAATGAAAGTATTTACAATAAAGAGCTGAAAGAGTTTTAAAAGTTTGGCTCTGGGGAGATCTAGGCATGTAGCGGCACAGAGCCTAAATCAGCAGAATTGTCAAACTTTGCAGGTATTTTGATTTTAAATTGCAGATACTCTTATTTTCATAAGAATAAAAAGAAGAGACCAATATGGACTATAAATAGAGCTTATGAGGGTCACAGCTTCCCAAAGGCCATGTATAAAAGGCAGTATAGGAGAACTATGAGAAGAAACTCCACGGGCCAGAAGAACACTGTACAGAGAGGTGGGAAAAAGCTGATGAATTACAGTGTTAAAATGCAAATGTATAAAAAGTAATTATAAATATGTTTTTGGACATACAATGTACAAAGAAATAAGTGGTAACAAGAATCAAAAAAAGGTGGGGGACAGAGGGGTACTGGAAAAGTATACGGGCATGCTACTGAAGTTAAGTTGGTATTAAACCAAATATGATTGTTATATACTTAGGATGTTAAATTTTAATCCCATGGTAACCAGAAGGAAAATAGATTTAAAAAATATATCCAGACAGAAATGAGAAGGTATTCAATATAGTATAACATAAAAAAAAATCAAATGAACACAAATGTGGGCATTAATGGAAGGCAGAAGAACGTTCTGTATTATCACAGTAGTGACTTTAAACGTAAATGGATTAAACTCTCCAGTCAAAAGGCAAGGTCGAAAGAATGGGTAAAAAAGATCGACTCAACTATATGCTGTCTGCAAGAGACACCTTAAATTCAAAGATACAAGAAAGCTGAAAGAGAAAGAATGGAAGAAAATTTACCATGCAAAACAGGAACCAAAAGAGTGCTGGGATAGCTATATTAATATCAGATAAAATGCAATTTAAGTTAAAAAACAACAACAACAAAAATCCAAAGCAGTTACGAGGGACAAAGATGATCTTTACATACTGATAAAGGGAACAATCTGACAAGAAGATGTAACATTATCAACATGTATGCAACTAAGGGCAGAGCCCCAAAATAACTGAAGCAAATGCTGACAGTTTTGAAGGGAGAAAGAGATGGTTCTATTTTAATAGTGGGCGATTTTAATACACCACTCTAATAAATGGACAGAACATCTAACCAGAAGATCATTAAGAAAGTACAGGACTTAAATGATATACCAAACCAACTAGATCTAAAAGACATAAACTTTACCCAAAAAAAAACAGAATACACATTCTTCTCAAGTGCACGATCCATCATTTTCCAGGACAGACATAGATCAATAACTTAAAAAAATATTGAAATCATACAATGTATCTTCTGCAACAGAATGAAGCTAGAAATCAGTAAGAGAGGGAGAAAGGGAAAATTCCCAAGGCTGAAATTAAACAACATACTTGTAAACAATCAATGGAATCAGAGGTGAAATAAGAAATATCTTCAGGTGAATAAAAATGAAAATAAAACATACCTAAACTTATGGGATAAAGGGAAGGCAGTGATGAGAGGAAAATTAATACCTCTAAATGCTTATATTAAAAAAGAAGAAAGACTTCAAGTCAGAGACCTAACCTCAAAGCTAGAAGAACTAGAAATAGAAAGATAGATCCAAAACGAGCAGAAGGAAGGAAATGAAGGCTAGAGCAAAGATAAATGAAACAGAAGAAAGAAACAAAGAAAGAAACAATAGAGAGAATGAACAAAACCCAAAAGCTGTGTCTTCGAAAAGATCAATAAAATTGACAAACCTTTAGCTTAGTCTAACAAAAAGAGAGGATATAAATAACAAATCAGAAATAAAAAGGGGGGATAGTACTAACATCCCCGCTGAAATAAAAAGGACTAAAAGAGGATACTATGAACAACTGTATGCCAATAAATTAGATAACCTAGATGAAATGGTCAGATTCTTAGAAACATACAAACTACGTACACTGACAGAAGAGGAAACAGAAGACCTCAACAAACTGATTACTAGAGTAAAGAGACTGATTCAGTCTTCAAAAACATCCCAATAAAGGAAAGTCCAGGACCAGATGGCTTCACTGTTTCTATCAAACATTCCACGACGATTTAACTCCAATGCTGCTCAAAAGTTTCCAAAAAAATTGAAGAGGAGGGAACACTCCCAAAGTAATTTTACAAGGGCAACACCACCCCTCACACCAAAGCCAGATAAAGATACCACAAGAAAAGAAAACTACGAACTGATCTCTCTTATCAATATAGAACATAAAACCCAAAATACTAGCAAACCAAATCCAACAGTACATTAAAAGAATTATACACCATGATCAAGTGGGATTTATCCCAGGTATGCAAGGTTGGTTCAACATAAGAATATCAATTAATATAATATACAACATTATCAGAATGAAGGAATAAAACCACATGATCATCTCAATTAATGCAAAACACAGCACCCCTTTTTGATTTAAAAAACACTAGGAATAGAAGGAAACTTAGTCAACATGATAAAGGGCATAAAAGAAAAGCCCATAGCTAACATCCTATTTAATGGTGAAAGACTGAATGTTTTCCCTTTAAGATCAGGAAGAAGACAAGGATGCCCACTGTCAGTACTGTTACTCAGCACTACTGTAAGTTTTAGCTAGGGCAATTAGATAAGAAAAATAAAAGTTAACCAAATTGGAAAGGAAGAAGTAAAACTTTCACTATTTTCAGATGACATGATCCTATATATAGTCCTGACACATCTACAACAAAGTAACTAGAGCTAATAAATGAATACAGTACAGTGGCAAGGTACAAGATCAACACACAAAAACCAGTAGCGTTTCTAGTAATGAGCAATCTGAGGAAGAAAAGAAAAAACCCATTTACAATAGCAACTAAAAGAATAAATATCTAGGAATGAGTCTAACCAAGGATGTATAGGACTTGTATACGAAAAGCTAGAAAACACTGCAACAAGAAATCAAAGACTCAAATAAAAAGAAGGATACTCTATTTTCATGGATTAGAACACTAAATATTGTTAAGATGCCAATCCTACCCAAACTGATTTATACATTTAATGCAATACCAATCAAAATTCCAACAACTTTCCTTGTAGAAATGAAAAAGCCAAGCGTCAAATTTATATGGAAGGGTAAGGGCCCCTGAATAGCTAAAGCCATCTTGAAAAAGAATGAAGTTGGAGGACCAACTCCCTGATCTTAAAACTTATTACAAAGTCACAGGAATCAAAACAGTACAAGGATAGACATATTGACCAATGTCATTGAATTGAAAGCTCAGTCATCAACCCTCACATTTATAGCCAACTAATTTTTGACAAGGTGGTAAAGATCACTCGACTGGGAAATAGTCTCTTCAATAAATGGTGCTGGGAAAAAGATCTCCACTTGTTAGAAAAGAAGGACCCTTCAAAAACCTAAAGCTGAAACTATCAAACTCCTAGAAGAAAATGCAGGGAAGCATCTTTAGAACCTTGTATGAGGTAATGGTTTCTTTACACCCAACACACAAGCAAGAAAATAAAAAAAATAGATAAATGGGTCCTCATCAAAATTAAAAAAATTTTTAATAGGAGGTCCCAGGGATTGAATCTGGGACCTTGTATATGGGAAGTAGGCACTCAACCACTGAGCTACATCTACTCTCCAAAAACTTTTGCTCCCCAAAGGACTTTAACATGAAACTCAACCTAAATAATGGGAGAAAATATTTGGAAACCATACATCTCATAAGGTTTAATATCCAGAATATATAAAGAAATTCTTCAACTTAACAAGAAAAAGTCACAAAATCCAATTTAAAAATGGGCAAAAGTCTTGAATAGACATCTTTCCAAAGAAAATATATAAATGGCCAGAAAGCACATGAAAAGATGCTTAACATCATTAGCCATCAGGGAATTCAAGTCAAAACCACAATGAGATACCATTTCATACCTATTAGAACAGCTGACATTACAAAACCGGAAAATAGCAAGCATTGGAGAGGATGCAGAGAAACAGGAACACTCAATTCACTGCTGATGGGTAATGTAAGATGGAATAGCTGCTGTGGAAGACAGTTTTGTGGTTCCTCAGAAAGCTAAGGCAATCCCAATACTTGGTATTAACACAAAAGAATTGAAGTCAGAGACACTAACACATAACTGCACCATGATGTTCACAGTAGCATTATTCACAACTGCCAGAAGATAGAAGCAAACCAAGAGTCTATCAACCTAGGAATGGATAAACAAATTGTGGTATATATACACAATGGAATATTATTCAGCTGTAAAAAGGAAGGAAGTCCTGATATATGTGACAATATGGGTGAGCCTTGAAGACATGTTAAGTAAAATAAGCCAGACACAAATGGGCAAACAGTGTATGAACTCACAGATATGAAACTATCAAACTAAGCAAACTCAGAGCCAGAATCTAAAATATAGTTACCAGGGATAACTTTAGGGAATAGGAAGTTAAAGCTTAAAATCACAGGGTTCCTATTCGTATTATGAAAAAGTTTTAGTAATGGATGGTGATGAGGGCAGCACAACATTGTGAATGCAATTAACAGCACTGAAATATATATCTGAATGTGATTAAAAGGGGGAAATATAAGATTGCATATATGGTAACAGAATAAAAATTTAAAAGAAATTTATGGAACTACAATATGCAACTGAACCCTATGTTAAACCATGGATTTGCACACACATCAAGAGAAATTAAACATCGCCAAGAACTACTGAACATTCCTGAAAGGACACATCAAGAAGTATGAAGACCAGAAAGCCTGAAGAAAAAGAGAAGAAAGAAGGAGAGAGAGAGAGAGAGAGAGAGAGAGAGAGAGAAAGGAGTAGAACAAATGAAGAGAATAGGAGAAGGAAGAGGAAAAGCAGGAACAAAAAGAACAATAGAGAAGAAAAACCTATTATAGTAGTTGAAGTAAGAAATGATGGTATACTGAATTCAAGTGCATATAAACACTTATGGTAACTGAGAAAAAAGCTGCAAAGCAAGACACCACAGCGATGAGAGTGATTTCTGGAAATGCTGGACTACAGGATACATTAATCTTCTTTGATATATTTAATATGTATTGCCATCAAGGCATCTACACTGCAAGTTCTGTGACGTACCAATCCTGATCACTATTAAGAAAATAAACTACTGTTATGTGTTAAAAGTAAGTTCTAAAGCATTTATGGATAAAATAATGTGTTAGTTTTGCTTTAAACTACTCCAGGCACTCCCATCGCCTATCCCCTACCCTAAAAGAAATAGGCATAAATGAAACAAGATTGGCAAGATGTCGATAGCCAAAGCTGGATGATGGGCACAAAAGTAGAGCAACAAATTTATGTTTTAAGTGTGTATGTGTCTGAGGGAGACATATGGACAGTGGGGGTGGGGGTGGGGGTGGGGGAGTTTTATCTCAAGAAACTTAAAAAAATAAGGTATGATCTCTAATAGACCCACGCCTCCAGGTTACATTTAAGCATTTTGTACATATTAGTATTTTTCTTTTCCTTCACAAATCTAGAGTCTAGTAGCTTGAGTCAAATGAGTGAGGCTCAAGTGTGGGTCAACTGTAAGCTCCTAAGAGGCAGAGACCTAGATGATATTGTGTCTAGCCCATAATCAGCAATTATATATCATTTAACGAATAATCAATGTATGGCACCTTCCAGCTTATGAATGTTGTTTTGTACATTAATTTATCTATGACTGTTACAATCCTGTCATAAAGGCAGACCAGAAATAACCCCTGATTCAAACAAAATGATATACGTTCAGAAAAGTTATGTTACTTGCCTAAGAGCTAAATCTGTAATCTTTAATACCAAATCCAAAGACCTTTTTGTTACTTCCCAATGCCTATTTAGAATAAGTGGTATTTCAGTGACTACTTTGCTATGGAATTCTTAAAAGAGACATGTGGCAGATTAAAGATGGCCATAAATTCATTGACTCTTCTTCTATCAAGAGGTAGAGTCTATGTCCCCTACCTATGAATCAGGGCAGGCTCTTGAAACTACCTTGATCAACATAAAATGTTGCCATTTTCCATTTCCATCTTTAATGGTCTGGGAGCTTCCATGTCCTAAACCTAGCTCTTGGAATACTCTCTCTGAAAGTGCTAAACTGCCACATAAGTATGAACACCCTCTGCTGGGGAGATCCTGAGACTACGTGGAGAGGGAGTACCCAGGTACTCTTGCCAAAGCATCAGGACTTGAATGGAGTTGTCTTGGACCCTCTATAGATCAGCCGGGCTTTGATTCCAAATGATTCCAACTGATATCACATCAAGCAGAATTGCCTAGCTGCTTTGCCAAATTTTTGACCCACAAAATCATGAAATATAAAAAAAAAAGGATTGCTTCTTAAATCACTATGTTTTGAGATTTATAAAGAACTTGGTACCTGAAAATGGCTACTGTCATATCAAAAACCTCAAACATGACATTGGTTTTATGACCAGGCAGCAAACACAATCTGAAAGGGTCTTAAGAAGACCACTGTTGGGGGCCGGCTGTAGCCCAGTGGATAGGGCGCGGGTACACCACATAGGAGGCCCCGGGGACCTCTCCGAGCAGGCAGACCGCCTGAGAAGGCAAGCTGCCTGAGAAGGCAAGCCGCCGTGGGCGGGGCAGAGCCGCCGTGGGCAGGGCAAAAAGCCGCCACAGGCAGGGTGAGCCGATGGCGAATGGAGCAAAGCTGACCGGGAATGGAAGCAGAGCCGCCCACAAGCGGGGCAAGCCGCCTGTGCAGTGAGCTGACTTGGCGTGTCGCTGCAGCGGGGGGAGACAAAGCAGACATAGAAGAACACAGCAAGAGCAAGCAGAAAGGGGAGGGATATGTAAAAAAAAAAAAAAAAAGAAAAAAAGACCACTGTTGGGAAGAGGATGTGGCCCAAGCACTTGGGCTCCCTCCTACCACATGGGAGGTCCTGGTTTGGTTCCCACTGCCTCCTTAAGAAGATGAGCTAAATAGTGAGATGACGAGACTGGCTGGCACTGTGAGCAGACATAACAAGATGACGCAACCAAGACACACAGCGAAGAAACACAAGAGAGAGACCAGAAATAGGGAGCGGAGGTGGCTAAAGCAATTAGGCACCTCCCTCCCACATGGGAGGCCCTGGGTTCGGTTCTCCTAAAAAGACAATGAGCACACAATGAGCAGACAGCAAGTGCAAACAACAAGGAGGGAGATGGGTGGTAAATAAATAAAAATAAAATAAATCTTAAAAAAAAAAAAAAAAAAAAAAAAAAAAAAAAAAAAAACATAAAAAAAAAAAAAAAAAAAAAAAAGGCCATTGTTGAGCTCTTAAAGAACAGAGAAAAAAATACTACTGAAGGCTGGAGAGAAATGGGTCTGGGTAATGCACTAGCACCAAGTCTGGAAACCATCACTTACCTAGAAAGGGTACGTAATGAACTTGTGCATACGGCTACAGTGATTTTTAGGCATGTAAAGATTCTTTTCACATTTTATTGACAGGCAGCTGAAAGAGAGAGGAAGGAACTAAAGAAGGAACTATTAAGTTTTCACACAAAAATTAGAGGAAATATGAAGGTGCAGGGTTTGAAAATAAAAAAACTGTTTCTTATTTCTGGTTTCTCCCAAAAAAAGAGGCTAAAAATAAGAAATGGCTTGGGGACAAAAGATCAAATACAGAGCATTAACAGTAAAGCACGGCCACAAGGAAAATATCTGAAGGTGTGGCTGTAAGACCTTTTGTTGAGATCTCAGAAAAACTGAAGGATGTGTACTGTAGGGCTTCTCAGAAGCTTAAAGGCATGTCTCTTAGACCCTCTACTAGACACGAGTTTAAGCATCTTGTGTGGGTGTGTCCGTGCAGGTATAATTAGAGAAGTAGTGAGTTTACAGAAAAATCATGCTTAAAATACGAGTTCCCATATACCACCTTATTATTAACACCTTACATTAGTGTGGAATATTTGTTACAACTGATTAAAGTACATTTTATTAGTTGTATGATTAACTATAGCCCTGGTTTAACTTAGTGTTCACTGTGTTGTACAGTTCCATGGATTGTTTTTTATAAATTTATTTTAGTAACATATAAAACTGAATATTTCCCCTTTTAATGACATTCAAAATATATAATTCATCTAAGCATCTTAAAAGCATGCCTTCCATGCCTTTTTGTTGAGCTTCTTGGATTTATAAATTAATGTCTTCCATCAAATTTGGAAAATTTCCAGCCATATGTCTGCAGTATTTTTTTTTGTCTCCTTCACTGTCTTTTGTTCTTCTGAGACTTTCATTACATATATGTTGGATCACCTGATTTGTCCCACAAATTCAAAGCTTAAATCCTTTCAACTAGACAAAAAAAGATAAATTTTTAAAAAACATTTGTAACCATGGCACCTTGACCCAGAGTCTTCGGCAAAGAAAAATATCTGTCTCAGAAAGAAAACATACATGTGGCTTTTGTCTGATGATGATTATAGTTTTAAAAATACAGTAATTCCATAAAGTTTTAAAGAAATTATATAAACCTAAATAGAAAGCATGCTAAAGAAAGCCACCCAGCTGCAAATCTGGGCTTTTTTTTTTTTTTTAATGGAAAAGGAAGGATGACTCAAGAGGGCAGAATTTAAAAGCCCAGGGAGTCAAGCCAACACGTGTGGAGAATAATTCTCAGGAAGTAGGGCTGGGCTCTGATCAAGAAAAGTGGAAACAAGTTCCTGACTAGATTTCAGAAATGCTATGAACCAGTGACTGTTCTGTGCCTCCCACTTTCTCCTTTCCTGAATGGGGTGCAGTTATCCTATGTGTGGTCTTACCCAAGTTAATGTCAGTCTACAAATTCTTCAAATTGAAACCATCAACAAATAAAGAGCTGTTTTTGTGTAACTGCTCCTGAGGAGTCCCATCTAGACCTGAACCTTATTTAGATGGTAAAATCTTGGACCTCAGGGGGCCGGCTGTAGCCCAGTGGATAGGGCGCCGGTACACCACATGGGAGGTCCGGGGTTTGGTTCCCGGGGACCTCTCCGAGTGGGCAGACTGCCTGAGAAGGCAAAGCTGCCGTGGGCAGGGCAAAAAAGCCACCATGGGCAGGGCAAAAAAGCCACCACGGGCAGGGCAAGCCACCTGCGAATGGAGCAAAAAAGCCGCTGCATGCTTCTTTTGAATGTGGGAGACATGTAAAATAATTTGTGGCCAGAGTACAGACTGTGGAAGGTTAAAGGTGGCATTCCTTCCATCTAAAAGATGGTGCCTATATCCCCTTTACCTTAAATTTGGATACGACCCGTAACTACTTTGACAAATAAATGGAAGATAGAAGTTATGTTGTGTTAGTTTCAAGGCCAAGGCCATAAGAGATGCCTTTTCCCCTTCTTACTGCCTGGGACATTTTTCTTTTAAATCTGAAGGAAATACTGTGATTTTGAGAAAACATGACCTCTGCTCTTTTGGAAAAACTGAATAATATCACTGGAGGAAATCAAATATGTTCTAGTTTCTAGGGGTTCTGGTTTATTCCAATAATAGTTCTGACCCTTTCTTCCCTCTAAATTTAAATGCTCTGATGGAAGGGATCCAGAGGACCCAGTTAGTGACACTCCTTTTCATACCTACCTCCACTCCTTCAAGTAGGGCAGTTCAGATTGCCAGTAGTTGCATGAAAAAATGGACATGCAACTAAAGAGTCCCTCATACAGCAGGGATAGGGAAAGCTAGAAACTATGCCACCTTGTCTACTCAGGAGCTAGACCTAGAATCTCTAATTACCACTCCATGTCAGAGTGTGTAAAACGATTTTAATATATCAAGGAAAACGCTTAATAATAACAAAGCTGCTCATAGAAACAGGAGAACAAAAAAAGAATAAGAAAAAATTTGGATTGGCTAGATAAGTTATACTAATTATAGTAATTTAAGTGAATTCCTTACCCCTTAATTATCATGTAGCACAAAAATGATTATGTGTTCTGTGCAATGTATCAGATCCAGCAGTTGACATTTTATTGTCACATCAAACAGTTCATGTGTGCCAAGTCATGTATCACAAGCATACATATCACTTTCACAAATCAGAGGGAAATGTAGGTGTTTTGAGAATGAAGATCTAAGTATCCACTTATTAGAAATAAGAATGAGTGATGATGAGGGAGTGAAAATTCAGTAACCTGGACAGAAAATGTTATTTGGAAACCCTCTGAAACCTTGCATGGAATATCTAAGGACCAGGCCACGTGTTCCATAAAAGCAGTTTCTCTGCAGAGGAGACAAACAATGGTTGCAAGGCACAGTATACACACTTTTGCATTCAAAGTTGCACATAACAGCTATAAGGGAAGAGGAAATTTTCATGAAGCATTCATGAAATTATTAGTTTACCATTTTAGTTCCTTTGACAGCAAAATACAGTGAAGCACAGCACATTATAAAAACGGAAAATAATGAGTTGGAAGAGTAAGAGAACAATGCTCTGAGAGAGGGACGAGTAGCCTAAAAAGTGCAGCTACAAATAAGAGAGAGTGGGTTCTGTTTTGATAGAACTGGAAGAAGCATTTCAAGAAGGACAGGAAAGAAATGAGGCTTGAATTAAGAAGGGTTATGACTGTGAAAAAAATCCAGAATTCCCTATTAAATAGTTCAGAATTTCAGCCGGGGCGGGGGGATGAGCTACTGAAAAATGTAACATACTCATATTTGCATTTTCAAAGGTTCATACATAAAGTATGATTCCATTTATATGAAGACAAAAAGAGGAGAAACTAATCCATGATGTTAGAAGACAGGCTAGTAAATACCCTTGGGTGAAGGCAGAGTAAGTGAAAGAGAGTGTGAGGAAGTTGATGGGGGTTGGTAATGTTATGTATCTTGATGTAGGTGCTGGTTACATAGGTGGGTTGAGTTTGTGAAAAATTAAATGAGCTGTAGGCTTATATGTTTACTTTATGTGAATATAAATAAATGTAAATAGTAAAATGTTTAAAAAACAAAAAACATTACTTTGGGTGCAGGAATGGGGGAGAAAGGCAAAAAGTGATGGGAGGCTGAGCTAAGGGAGCAACAGTGGAGCAGTGTGTTAGCTGATGAACTAGAATGCCATGAAGGATTTGGCTGTAGACTTATGGAAAATGGAAGAACAAGAAGAGTCAAAGACCAGGGGCTGCAGGTGTGAAGACTGGGTGGATGTCCGGGTCACACCTGGAGGAAAGGCACTCAGAAGGGGAGTGCTCATAGCCTTTAATTCATTTATAAAATGAGAAATATGCCCATCACAATCCGTAGGGTCTGTCAAGACCCCTGACCAATAGTATTAACAAGGCAATAAGAACTTGGGCAGCACAGAGACAATGAGATGCTCAAATAATCTGAAATGGCAGAATAAAGAGAGGATCAAAAAAATTTTCCAAAAAAAGAGTCAACTGAGAGTCAACGTGGTGACTATATCAGTACTCACTTAAGCAAATGTGTACCTTAAAAATAATTTCTAGAGGTGGGGGTAATATGGGAAAGAGAATACCTAAAACTGAGCTAAAATCTATTAGCATCAGGAGATCTTTTCTATGGAACAGAATGGCAAGTATGAACATGCGGGACCTCCAGCTCCTTCATAGTACCAGTTGGCTGGATGACCTGTCAAGGCTAAACTCGCTGCTACTCTAGGCCCAGATCCTCCTGCCACTGCCTGTAAACTTGCCCCTCTCCCCCGACCTTCTAAACCTATGCCAGATGGGTGGGCACTTGCAACAGTCAACACCTGGTGAAGTAGCTCACAGGAGCTAATTGTCCGGGGATGAAAGACCATGAAGGAGCCCCTTTACTAATCAAAAAAAAAGGGAAAGTATAATGCCTCTAGTTCAAGATAAAACGACTGGAAGTATTCTAATAAAGATTGCTACTTGAAATGTGGTAACCCATAATGACAGGAAACTTAGCAGGTTAGAAAGGAGAAGGGATAAAAAGATTTTTAAAATCTTCATATACTCATGTCTGGAATGCTTTAAAAGGCTAATTTAACACAGAGTGGAAAAAACAACATGCTCTTGTCCTCCAAAATATGCTGTGTAGCCGATACTATGTTATAAATAGAGAAAACCACCCACAGAAAAGCTGGCAAATTGAAGAAGAATAACAGCTATTTTAGGGTCCCTCTCTTCTCTACTTTGAATATGTAAAAGCAGGGTGACGTATTTACAAAAGAAAACAGATTTTTGTCTTAAAAATGATAAATATTTCAAACTAGTAGAAATTAATAGAATAGTCCAAGACAAGCGCTGCTGCAAATTAAAAACCAAAAGACAAACATTCCCTTAAAAGAGACTTAAAATCTGCCTTCACTTTCTGCAGGCTTTATAAGGTTAAATGATACAAGGAATGCATAAAAGAAGTCATCCAGTAGGGCTGGACCCACTATTTCTACCATCCTCCTCCTGTGGATTTCATAACCTAGAGCTGCCATTCAAGCAAATAGTCACTGCCTATTGAGTATAAGGCTCTTTATACTAAATGTTCCCAATTACCTAAAAACAATACAGCCATTCATGGCTTAAGAGAGCATTGGAAAGAGGATGTCAGGGGCAAACCTTGGCTTTGGTTGCAGCTGAGGCAAGGGCAGCTGCTGCAGCTGTGGCCACATTTCCTTCAGAAATTTCATGCTCTACTCTCTTCTTTCCGATATCACTTTCTCTTTCTTTACAAATATCAGTGAGTTCTTTGTTCTCTTCAGCCTCCTTTTCTTCTGAAAAAAAAAAAAAAAAAAAATCAGAAATCTTTATTATTATTAGAGTACCCAGTCTCAATAACCAATCATACCTTTCACCTCTTCCATGTGACAAATTAGGACTGATTTAGAGATCTCAGTGCATTTCTTTTTTAACATTTTGCTGAACCATTACCATGTGTTTAAGTCTGTTTCTGTTCAGGACAGCTCTTCTAAATGGTACACTCTTTCTTCCCTACATTTCCCAAAGCTCTATGTGTAGTTCCCTAGGATATAAAGGAAAATTCAGGGGAACTAAGCCATAAGACCCATGTGTTCGTGTATGCAACAACAAAATGCTCTGGAAAACCTTAGGGTCCAGAGGGAATCAGGAACTGAAACTATAGTAAGCTCAATAAGCCCCCTGAGAAAGGCACAATGGTATGAATCAGTAACTGGCACAAAATCAAACAGCAAAGCTATCTGGTGACTTCAGTCATGCTGAACAACTTGTTCATCCATATTACTACTGAAAACAAGACGAAGGAAAGCTAGCCACTAGCTTTAGCCCCGGTACCTGCTTATAAAATTAAACCCACAGGCACACTTATAGTTACATTAAGTAAGAAACATCAGGAAATATTTCGACACAAAGTGCCTACATTTCTTTAGTTACTTTACAGGTATACATAATAAAAATCTAAGGAGTTTACTTAAATTACCTGATTTAATATCTTCACTAACTTCACTATCCTGTTCCTTCTCACTGTTTTTATCATTTTCTCCATCTTGTACTTTATCACCTTCCTCCGTTTCATTTTCGCCTTTATTTTCTGCCTAAAGAGATACAATGAAGAGGATAAGAAGTGAGGAAAAAATGATCCTTATATGAGGGATATTATCTCAGACTACTAAAAGGTTCCACTATTTTCGGCAAGTGGGCAAAGTTCAGAAAGGCCCTGGACAGAAGAGTTAAGAAAGAAATTAACAAATTCAGAAAAAATACCTTTTACTACTTCAACAATTGACTGCTCACAAGACTTTATGTCTCCAAAACACATAGACCCTGCTTTCTCTGCTTCATCTGCTCTAAGGGCAAGGTTGCAATTCCCAAAGGAATGTCAGGGGAAGGAAGTGACCTTATTTATTCAATAGGTCAATAAATAAACATAATAAATTATTGATTAGTTGCTCAAAAGGGCCAAGAACATTTACAATCCACCAACCATGAAGCATGATGAAAGGTGCCAAAATAAAACATTGACAAAGCCCTTTAATAAAGACATTTGCTAATGGTTTTAGCAAGAGTCATAATATAGCAGCTGGGGTCATGCAATGGGAATGGAAAACTTCAATTTCTCAGGTCAGTATTTGGTATCATTGGTTGATTTTGAAATCCCTGTGACCTTTGGACAAATTATGCAACATTGACTACAGAATGATGCCACTATCACTGACTTGATGAGGTTGTTTTAGGAATTAGATGAAATCCTAAATATAAAGCATGTAAAAGCGCAAAGGAAGGTATTTGGAACACTGTAGGAATTGTAATCAATTTTACTATTTTCCTCATCCTCCCTCCTTATCTACACACAATTTTAAAATACCATATGTTACCAAGGTCTTAAATCCCTTCTATATATTCACTCAAATATTTACTGCCCATTACGTGGTATGGAAGTCAAGGGGACAGAAAGACCCAGACCCTGATCTTGAGGAGGCTATAAGCCCTCTTCTGCCTAGCCCACCTTCTATGAAACAATGACCAGGTCACAAACGCACTAGTAAATCTGATGCCCTCCACACAATGGCTTTAGAGTCTGGATCTTCCATTTCCTACGCTACATTTCAATCTTTCATACCTGCTCTTTAAAACCTAGCTCATTTGCCATGTTCTCCTTAAGACTTTTCTAAAAATTCTTCTGTTGTTAGTCAACTCTCCTAAAAAAATCCCTTAATATTCTGAAATTCTCTTTTGGCACAAGCATAGGACTTAAAATTCAATAGCCACAAGAACAACAACCTTTTGCATTAATATTTCC
>PVKH010012323.1:0-17336 GCA_004027955.1 Chaetophractus vellerosus | reverse complement strand
GACACTGTCTGGGTGACTGTTTTGATTACCAAGGACCCAAGAGTTTATGGGGTTTCTAGCTTCAGGAGGGCTTGGTAACTCTCAGTAGTCTGTTCTTTTTCCACCAAGGCATAATACCACACCAGAAGTAGCCTTTCAAAGAGAAAGGAGCAACAGAATGTGTCTGGAAACTTCTTTGTCCAAAAACCCAGGGGTCTGCAAATTTCTGTTGCTCCTTACTTCTGCCAGGGGGGCCAATTGGAGATTCAAGCTCTAAAGGTCCTAGAAGCAGGGTGGCTGAAATGGCTGCTTTTACCTCTTAATAGGCCTTTTCCTCTTCCATTCCACAGTGGAAAATACATACTTTCCATGTTACTATTAATAGACACAGGGGTGCCAGGAAAATATTGAGTTGAGAAATACTCTGGTGCCAATATGAAAATAGTTCAACTAATTGCTTGGCCACCTTTTTGGAGGTGGGTGACTTTAGAAAAGTAATTTGTCCTGTACTTCACCAGGTATCTGGTGCTGGGTTCCAGCCTATTTGCTACCTAAGAAGGTGAACTGCAAGGCTGAGGCTTGTATCTTTGTCAGGATTTCTGGCATAGCTGGACTATCAAAGCAGTTAGCAAAGTGTGCAATTCCTACAAGGTTTGCGCCTCACTCTGGCCTGCCAACACAATGCCATCAATATAATAGAACACTTGATTCCTTTGGGCAGGGCAGCTTACCCAAATCCTATGCCATCCATTGGTAGCAGATGGTAGGGGTGTTTAAATACCCCCGTGGTAGTACAATGAAGTGAAAGTATAACGTAGGCTTTGCCCCAGGAGAGCAAATTGATCCTGGTACTTCTCCTAGAGTGGGGTGGAGAAAAAGGCATCCCTGGGTCAATGACCACATACCAAATGCCAGTGGAGGAAATAATGGCTTCTCTGAGAGTCATAACTTCTGGTACCGTGGGTGCCAAATGGGGCACTTTTGCAATCAAGTGCCAATACTCTATAGTCAGCTGTCATGTTCCACTCACATTTTTTCACTGGCCACACTTGACTATTATAGGCAGATATAGTGGAGTGGAGGACATCCACAGATAGAAGATCCTTTATGAGTTCAATAATGTTCTTTACACTACCATGTAGACAGTATTGCTACTATTGGTCAATGTGGTAAACAGATGGGAGCGAGTGCGATTCACTGGGTCAGGGAAGTATATCCCTGTAACCTTTGCTGGGATGTACAGCAGTGCAGGATACCAATCCCTATAGTGCATTCCCTGACAGGAAACAAGACCATAGGGACATCTAGGGGGGCCAAAGGGACCAACTCAGAGGACCATAGTAACCTCTCATCCCCAGACCTGTGTGAAATTCCTGAAATCTCCTAAAGCTTATTTTTTGCTACTTTTCCTCTGCATGTACTGGAATTATAGTGACTGGGTGCCTGTATCCAAAAGCACAATAAAGATTTGTTCAGTGCCCACAAATTGTACACATGCTGTGGTATATGGCCTTTGGTCTCCAGGGTTTGGACTGGACCCTTGACATCAACCCTGGCCTTTTTCAATTTAATCCGTTCTGGTAAAGAGGCCCTTCCCAGGTGCCAGACTCTCATTTGAGGTCAAAGTGAGATGTGGGAAATCTTTAGGATCCTCTTCTTCTACTGCCCACATCTGGGGATTGTGGGGAGGTAGCTGGACAGGAGCAGATTGTCCCTGTCAAGGTGGTGGCCAGCCTTCTAGTTTATATTTTTCACAACATTCTCCATGGAGATCCAATCTGTTGCTCTTGAGGACCCATTGTTCTAGTAGCCATAAGACATAGCTTGGTGAGTGGGGGCCAGAGAGGAAGGGGTGGCTGCTTATCCATTTTGTGGGTCTCAGGATCTACTAAATTAAAAGGTAGGTGCCTACTGCCCACCTGTCTGGCTCTTTGGTCAGTTATCAGAGTGGCCATTCTCCTAATATGGGAGCTACTGCTCCAAGCAATGAGGGTACAATAAACCCTTTCAATAGTATCTCCCAGAGTAAGTCCTGGGGTGAAGAGGAGAACAAGCTAGTTGTCCCACTTAGGGGGCCTCTTTCTCATGAAATAACCAATGCCCTGTCTTGAAGTGGGAATCTGGGGAGGGGATAAATCTCTTCAGCAGGAGCAGAATATCCAATCACCAACACCCAGTTGTCATAGCATAACCACAGTTTCCCACAGGTTACTCCAAGGCTCAGTTGGAATCTGGTGGAGGTCACCCAAAGTAGGAAAATGCTTCCTTGATTTCCTGATGAATCCAGTCAAACAGAGGCTGTGCTGCAGAGTGCCTGCAGCTACACCATCAGCTGCCCCCTCCCCACCCCCTTGTCTCCTTCTCCCTTAATTCCAAGCGACTGTTAAAGAATGGGATTGGACACAGGCAGCCAAGACTCCTTCATTCAGCATAGTTGATCAGGGTGGCAGTAGCATCCTCATCATAAAGTCGGGACAACCACAGAAGGAGATCCTCTCCAGGCTTCTGCCCAGACCCTTCTTTCATATCCTCTAAGTCCTTCCCGGGAAAAGTTTGTAATTTTTGTTTTCACATCCAGGTCTCCATATTCTTTTCTAATATCTCCTGAATGATGACTGGCCTCACAGTAATCTCAAAATCAATTTGAGTGGCCTGGGTGCAGGTATGCTTGAGAACAGATGCAAGAGGCCATGAGGCAACGGAGTGTACGTTGGGCAGTGGAAGCCCCAAACTCATTGACCTCAGCATTAAAACAGCTAGCCAACTCTCTGGCATTTATGGGGGATTCTCACCTCCCATTTATCACCATCCAAAGGATGGAGAGAGCACACCTTAGGTCTTCCAGCCATGAGTTGGTACCTCTACCTGGGCTGTTAGGGCAGAAGTGACCCTTCAGTTTAGCCCACAGTCCCATGAGTCCTGTGTTGCCCAACATGCTCCTGTATAAAAGGAACACCAGAGTGATGAAAAGAACCACCAAAAATTCAACCCACTCCATAGTTCCCCATGTACCCTGCTTGCTGTGCCCAAATCTGTGTAGCAAGCTACAGTACAGTGCATCATGGGAACACAGGCTCAGGCAAAACAGGGATTCTCAACAAATGGTCACTTTATTACTTACACAGCACAAAGGGTCCAAAAGAGCATCGGAAGAAATCCCATCGTGGTCTGTCCCCTAGAGTGGCCAGGTCAGGGTTGGTGGATAGCAGTTCTGCACATCGTGCTTTGCATTCGAATTGAGAGACCCTGTGCTGCCTGAGGGATGGATTTTTATACAACCCAGAGGATGGGGGCCTGCGACAGAATGAAAGCATGTGTCAAGCAACTTTTTTATAGTGTTTGGTCTGCTGGTTCCTGGTTTCATGTCCAAGGTATGGTCAGGTGGTTCCATTTCTGGTTAGTTTGTTTTTCATGGTTAAAACCTAATATCTCCTCTGGGCTGCAAAATAGAAACATACCAAAATATCTGCATCCAAATAAGCAAAAGAGGAAAATGGGAGATGGCCACTGAATGTGACTGTGACTTCCCTAGCAGTTATCCTGTATTTATATCCTTGTAAGATTTGCAGATCTTCCTTCTTTTTTCTCTCTCTTTGCCTTTCCTATATTAACTTTTTCTCTATAGTATTTAATCTTTTCTAATTCAGTACAATAAATAATTTATTGCCCACCCCTCCCCTACTAAAATGTATGTTTCTTGAAGGCAAGGAATTTTTATTGCTTGCTTGATCCTTGGAGTGGTCCAAATACCAGGAACACACCTAGTACTTAGTGAGTCCTCAATAAATATTTGTTGAATAAATTTACACAAGGTATTGTATTGAGCCATTAGTTGAGACTCTTGATGCACCATTGCTTTCAATTTCATGTCGTTTTTCATCTGCTTGAAGAAACATAGAAAAACTCTTAAATGGTTCTATATCTTATATGCTGCAGCTAGCTTAAACGAAAATACATATACCTGGAAGGCTTGTACCATAGATATTTCAAAGTAGCTTGTGAATAAGTATGCTTAGCATTATTTTGAAACACATTTCAGAATGATACCAACAATAATTAAGTGCAATTAAACTTTCAAATTGCAAACATAGTCTAAACACCTTTCTTTTATAGGAAATAATGTGATAACCCCTGCAGGTCCTCAGAATCAGTGTCTAGTAATCCTCGGTGTTTGAGTTGTTCCCACTCTTCAGTGTAATTTAGTGATGGAAAGGAGGCGGTTCACAGTAAATATTTGTGGTGATTTAAAGTTTCCTTCCTTACAGACCCTGGCAAACTGTTCACTTAAATGCTCCGAGATGCTGAATTTACTCTGGTCTGTATAATAGATAAGAGTGTGTTAATTTCTGGCTTAGTGGTGTTATTCATATATTCATATATCTGGATATACACATATGTGGTTTGTTCCTTTCTGTTGTTATCTGTGTATCTTGATTTTTGATTACCCAAATCACTTAAAATGTCAAAGAAAAAATTAATGATTTTATTCCTGGAAACCTCACAATTAATTAATTAAAAAGAAACCTCCATGAACTAGACCATTTCCAAAGATCTTATTTTTTCACCCATCCTGATTCCTGTTAAGCCTTTTGTCCTTGTGGTTGATTACACAAACAAACACTCAGAAATACATACATATATATGTATGTCTAAATCAAAACTTCATTCTTTCTCTATTGGGAAAATTATGTGAGTCTATCAATTTTAATAATATATAGGAAGCTGTGGAGGATGTGGATAACAAGAATAACTAAACTTCTTTGTTTGTGTTCTCAGTCTTAACATCACAGACATTAAGTGAATCTTTCAACATGGTCATGTCTTGAGGCAAGAACTTTGTGATCTGAACTCATCACTCTAAGTTATCCAATGTTCTTCTGCAACCAAAACATGCAACATAATTGATAGCCTCTGTGGTACAGGAAGCAACTACCTAATCCTTGTGAGCTTCCCTTTCCATCAAAGTGCATGGTGTGATGAGCTTTTTACCACAGTATGCTGTGGGCTGCATGGTTCCCATTCCATGTCTTTTGCCAACAATTCTGAATACCCCCTTTTCCTGAGTCTATTTTGCCTACAATCTACTCTGGTAGCAATTTTGGTGCCAATTAGGATTCTTTAATGCAAACAATAAAATCTCACAACCAATAATTATTTTATTAAAAATAATTAAAAATATGTTACTGAAAATATACTGGGTAGTTCACAGAATTGAGGAAGGTGCTAAAAATAAATCCTGATTCAGGCACAAATGGAACTGATAAATTAGCAGTAGAGGAACTAATTCACAGTGTTTAATGTCCCATATTCTGAGTGACTCAGCTCAGTATATTGAATTCTACATTTACAAATAAGATATCAATTGCCAGATAGATATCAAGCTAATATACTACTTAACTTAAATTCCTGGGGGACAGGAATTTTTGTCTATTTAGTTTACCATTGTATCCTCAGTGAAGTTAGCATATTTGTTGAATAAAGGAATGGATAGGCCTAACCTGGGGAACATATCAAAAACTGAAATCAAGTAGTGGGGTCATAAAATTCAAAGTTCAGGAGAAAAACAAGGATTTTTTTTTCTTTTTCTCTGAGAATAACATAATCCCTCTGACTTCTCTTTTGATTTTCCAATTAGGTTTCTTCAGTACAAATATGTTCGTTCCTGTGTCTATTAAATGTTGTGTTTTAGTTTGGCAATCATATTATATATCTATTTGTGTGTCCTCTTTGGAAGAAAGTTTTATATTATATTATGTTTCAAATATAACCACTTATCAAGTTTCATTATTGGTGTGAATAAGAGCATTTTCAAGATTATTTTCTTGTCCTATCAGAAACGGATTCACTATTTGACATCAGCTCCCAAATCATAGATTGAGTCTCAGATTGAGCCATTTTTATGTTTGATAATTCTCTCTGTGAACACTTAATTATAACCTGGGAAACTGCAAAGAGCTCTTTCAGTAGTTCTGTATGTTTCCTTTAAAGACAAAGCATAAAAGAGAATTTTAAATTTATCGTTAATTGCCTTGGCAAAAATCAACCAAATAAAGTAATGATATGGGCAAGGGAATTTTCTAAGCATTTTATAGATTTATCTTATATAATATTGAAAATAAACCTCACGAGACAAGCTGATATTACTGTCCTCATGCCATGGAAGAGGAAATTGGAGCTTAGAGAGGTTAAGTAATTTACCTGAGGTCAAATGGCTAGGAAGTAGTTGTTCCAAGATTCAAACAAAAATGGTTGCATTCTGCTCTGGGTTCTGCCAGTCTTTTATATTTCAAATACATTAACTAGAATTGTATTTAGGTTTTGTTACTTTTATTTTTCTGCAGTACTGTAGATGTTTTCTCATTTTGTTTGCTGTGATCTTTGACAGTCACAAAGCTCTTCTTGTACCAAGAAGGAAGTCAATTCTGAATTCAACAGTAAACTTCAAAAGTAGTGACATTTTTTCACTCTCTGGACTAAGAATATTGCCTAAATATTTCTTTTTTCAAATAATTTATTGAGATTTTCTGTTGCCTAAGTTCCTATAAAATTATAAATTTCCTCAAAGATATTTGAGTAAAAGGAAAGATCTTACTTTGTAGGATAAAGGCTTTAACATGGGTCTATTGAAACAGTACCATATTACTCACAACCTGTGGAGTCATTTATTTATTTTTGCCCTGACAAGGAGTGGGAAAAGTCTCTATTCTTATTGTTGTCAATTTCTTCTAATGTGTCTAACTTTTTTTTTGCCTTGTGTATTTTGGTATTATGCCTTTTACTAAATTTGTTATTTCTGTTAAGATGGATGCTCTTTAATCACTCCCAAATCCTTTTTATCCCTTAAGATATTGCAGGCCAGATGCTATTCCTGCCAAACCTAGTGTGATAGGTTGAATGATGTACCTCAGGAAAAAAAAACATGTGCTTAATCCTAATGCATTCTTGTAGGTAAGAATCTTCACAAAAGGACCTTTTGAAGGTGTTATTTTTAGTTAAATGTGGCCCAACTAAATGAGGTTGGACCATAATTCTGTTACTGGAGGCTTTATAATGATAAAAAGTGATGGGAATAAGAAGAAGCTGGAAGCCAACAAAACTGAAAGAGAAAGGAGACGATCTCATCGTGTATATCTCATCATGTATATCTTCATGTGACAGGAAAGCCAAGGACCAAATATCTCTGGCAAACACCTCCATATGCTATTGTGTTCAGGCAGAAAGCTTCACCTTGCTGATGGCTGGATTTTGGACTTCTCTTAGCTTCAGAACTGTAAGCCAATATATTTCTGTTGTTCAATCAACCCATTGTGTGGGTGGCATTTGTTTTAGCAGCTAGGAAACTAAGATACCTAGTCTCTTTTTTTTTTGCATTTTCTTGATAAAGCCTATTAATATTTTTATTTTATTTTATTTCATTATAAAAAAAGTTTCTGCTTTTGTTGTTGTTGTTTCAAGGGCTAAAAAATCTACTCCGAGAAGTCTAAATCATGAAGGAGTATGTTACAGAGGAATATTTTAGGCAGGTATCAGTTATCTGGCTTTGTAGGAAAGGAACCAAGGGTGCTCCTTTGGGTTCCCCCCACTTTATCTTCATGGTGTTATATGTAAGTAAAATTTCCTATGTATGCAGGTAATATTCAAAGGAAATATTGACCCTTGTATTTCTGCACTAGATGAACATTAAACCTTGTTTCAAAGTAGATAAAATGTCATTAATAGATAAACGAAATATTTTAAAGGAAAAACTAAACATGCAACACATTTTCAGATTAGACCTTACCCTTACTGGGGTATTATCAGTATTAGTAATATATGACTAAGCTATAATTAGAAATATGAATCACATTGTAGAAATTAAACTTCCATGTTTCTTGATTTATGAATGTTTTGTGGAACATTTTAGGGATGAAATATCTACATAGATTTCACTTATACAACTTTATTCATCAGAATAATTTTGTCACACACACAAAGATTTGTCCTCAATTGTGTTAACAGGATAATTATCATTTTAGCCATTTCCCCAAAATTTACATACAGAAGATTTTTAGACCCACAGAAAGAATTTAAATGAATTTTTCTCCAGCTGTCTCATCTTATTCAAGATATGTCCTTTCCTCTGGTCATGACAGGCTTTACTTTAGGGATTTTACATCATTTTCTCTGCATAGGTTACAATACTCTAGTGAGAATACAGGCATTAGTTGCCATTGTTCATGACAACTAATTTAATGTAATTGCCAGAATGGGATTTAACTTATATAAGTACCTGTACTCACCCATTATCTGAATTAGTTTTTATCACAGATGAAATGTATATTAACAGCTGTAAATTTGTCAGATCAACTTTATGACTATGATTTTTCCCTTTATTAAATTACAAGAGTCCTTGTACTTTGTTAATTGATCCTTAGTTTAAAAGAATGATAGAAGGTATTTTTACTAAAACCATGTACTAATATGCTGTATAAGCAACATTGAACACAAGATGGCTCTAAGAAAATTCTAATTGAGAATTATATGTGAAAAACCCACAGATGCTCACCTTTGATGCACCTTCATATATCTTCTTCTTCCCCACCTCTGATTTAGTAATAATAGTAATCTGAATAACATGGTGTGTTTGGAAGGTCTAACACCTTTATAGCAGGTATTAGAATGTCCTTAATGAGACATTCTGGGAAATAATGTCCTTAAGGTGCTCATAGTCCAAATGAGGATGATAAACATGGAAATTAATACAAATTTAAAGTAGCATGGTAAGTATTATAAGAGAAACACTAGGTATTTGCTATGTAGCATAGATGATAGATGAACCAACTCATTGTGGGATTAGGAGAAAGTTCCATTCAAAACATAAGATTCCAGGTGTTTAAAAGGACAGGCAGGGATTTGCTAAGTGTAGAAACATGGATAAATCCAGCTTGAAAGCAATGTGAAACACTTGGATATTTGGCAAATGGTGGGAATTTCAGTGACACTGACCATAGATTCCAATAGGCAGGTAGCAGGAGAAGATTTTCTGAGGAGTCTGCCATGTTTTCCTATGAACAAGAGGACCAAGAGGTTTTTTCTTTCTTTGTTTCTTTTTAATCATTGTACTGACATAATCAGCTGGAAATATGGAAGATGAGCTACAATTAGGTAGGAAACTATTATAGTGTTTTTTAAGAGCACTGAAGGGTCCTTAACTAAGATAGTAGAATTGGGGATAGATATAAGAAGTAGGGTTCTACATTTAATATTAAAGATGTTAGAGAATAAGAATGAAATGCAGGACTCTGGGTTAGACAATAAGAATAAGAATAAGATTTGGAGCAAAGTGGGTGGTAATGAAATTAACAAGTGTAAAAATAAGAAGTATTTTTGAAGATAGGTAATAAGTTTAGTTTTGAAATTGTTAATGATAAGATTGTATGGCGTTTTCAGATTGGATGTGCTAAAAAGCAAGAATTATGAGCTCAGGACTCTGAAGATAAGTATGCTATAAAGATTTGGTTCTGAAATTAATAGACCTCAGAAAATATGGTATATTCTATGAACCTCTAAATGCATGGTCTTGAAGATCCAAATACATTCATTCCCCCAGCAATTCCATGCAAAGTTCTGGATAAATAAAGGAAAGACACTAGTGGTAATTATATGAGGACATTTATAGATGATCCTACACTGCCCCAGCTTTGGGAATGCTTGGCTCCTTCTAGTCCCACTTTTGATTGGAGAGAAATTCAATAGTTCTGTGGAGTAAATGGCGTTCCTACTGTTTAATTCATTTGTTATTCTTAACCAACTCCTTTATTTCTACTCAAAGGAAATGTATGCTTATCATTTCTTCCATTTCCTTTTATTCTTTTAAATTCATGTACAGTTCAGCTAATTTCAGTGAAGGGAATTTTTCACATTTACATACATATTACTTTTGATCCAATTGTTTCTCTTCCTTTTCTACTCTTCTGTAGGGATTCCAAGGTTTATGTTCAACTTTACCTCTTGTCTCCTTTCATCTTTGTTTCATTTGTGAGTCAAAGAACAATCTGACTTAAAGGTAATAAACATTAAGGAAAGTTAACAGTAAGCATCTATCAAGGAAAACGAAAGTCATATATTTAAAGAGAATTTCGTTCTAAAGCAAATCATGTGATATTAAACTTGGTAGACTTTGAAACTGTTTAGAATTTTCCTTTGATAGACTTTGAAATTGTTTAGAATTTTCCATCTGAATCTCCCTAAACTTTCATTTACCTTTTTTATTCTCCTTTAATGAAAATTCTTTATCCTCAAATATCAGAATTCATGTCAACTTTTTAAATTCCCATTCAAATTTCCATTTTATTTCTCCTATTATATTGTTTCCATTGATTTACCTGAAAATATATGGTTTAGAGCAACTTGGAATAAAATAAACATTTTTTTTTTTTTACTATTCTCTGGAATATAACCAGATTCAAAATGAGTACTCCATTCAAGTTTTTAAAGAAAAGATATATGTGAACTTTGAAAACAAATCATTTTTTAAATTGGCATCTACCGTTGTTGTAGCACACTGAATAAATTAACAGGAAATTGAAATAAAGAGTCTTAAAACAATTTGCAAAATAGGTCAAGGAAAAAAAGATACCTGAATTTACCTGAGCTCAACATTTCCATTAGTATATCTTTTCTTGGATAATAACCAGTTTGTTCATCAAAGTTAACATTTTACCAGCGGTGAGCTAGTTTTCCCCATGATTAGAAGCATCTAAATCTGAACAGCATACTTCGGCATAACTCTAAATTATATGCCATTTATTTAGCAGTTACTGTGTAATTAGTGTGTCTTAATTTAAGCATTAAAAATGTATTGAGTTCTACATGCAGCATGTATAATTACAAGATCAATTTGTGGTTAACTGATTTCGCTGCTAAGATTTTTGTACCTGGAATATTTATATGCACTTCCAAAGTTGCCATGGTAGAGAATGCTGTGTTGAAGAGTACTTCAATAAAAAGAAATCATTTGGATTTTACGATGGGTTAAAAATGAAACATGCAAAATGAAAAACTCATGAAAGAACCAATAATGCACTAGAAAGAAACTATTATATAGGAACTCACATGTATATGTGTGTCTATTTGTGTGTGATGCCCTGTTTTGGAAAAAATAAAGGCTTCATTAAACCTTGATTTGAATTCTTCCAAAACTGGGTATTTTAAGCAAGCCAGTGTGACTTTTTTAAAATCTAATTTTATGATCCCTCTAAGCAAGGTTATGAAAATATTCCCATAATGTATTTCATTGTTTGCAGAAACTCTTAAGTCACATACACTGTGCAAGTGCCATTGAACTACTTCAACATGATGCAAGCTTGACTTTCTCCCCAAATTAAACATAAACATGATTGACTTAGTGGATTGTGTCATGACACAGACATGTTTATCCTCTGGCTACAGTTGATAAACTGATTTTCAAAGGGGAAAAATGGAAAGTTTCAGAATGCCATTACTTGGAATAGCAAAACATTAAAGGGCTATTTAAGAGCATACATCTGGAGCACAGCACAATCTGCTGTAGCGAAGCATAATTAGATACATAGTTTGGGTACAAAATTTTACGTGAATGACCCTGTTAATTTTTTCCCCTTAAATCAAAGCAAGCAAAAATAAATCACCCAAAAGGTTTATCTTTAAAAATGCGGAGTCAGCAAAGTTGAAATGAAGTGTATTAGGATTGTAAATGAAGTACTCGGTTACCTGCTAACATAGAAAACAAGCACAAAGAACAGAAAGAAAAAGAAAAATTAGGGGAAAAGAGGAAGTTTTAAGTGGAGAGCTTGAAAACAAAATCAAAGCAATAAAAATATTTATAAAACAATGCAATGCATAGTATTTACCACCAGAGGCATATTTTTTTGGAAATTGACATAATTTAGAAATGAAATAGGAAATCTGGAGAGGGTGTTAAGAAAGATATAAATTTTACAGAGTATTAGTGGCATATATTTGTCTTGGGTTGGCTGCTGTGCAGTTTTTTTTTACCTGTTCTTACCTTTTCTTAGAAATGTGACTCATGCTTTCCAAAGAAGCAGCCGTGATACTTTTTTTTTCTGGATAGGTTTTGGAATCTGAAGAGAAAGAGTGAGAGACAGAGAAGGGAAAGACAGAGAAAGAAAGAGAAATAGAGAAAAAAAGATAGATTTGGGGGTTTGGCAGTTACCTAGAGAGAAATCAAGAGAGAAAAGTCTGTCTCTGGTGTTTACAGTGGAGCATAATGAGCCTTAGTAGCTGCTCTGCCAGCTGTAAATGAGTTAGAGGGCATTTTCTGCAGCAAGTGTGAAGAATGATGTAGATATGCATACAGGAAAAAAAATGGAGGAAAATTGTATTGATGGCATTTGAATGTCTGGTTTCCATTAACTCTTTTTTTTTATGGCAATACATCTTTATTTTTCATACAGAGTGTCACTGCATGTAACCATTCATAGAATGGAGTTAATCCATTAACTCTTTACATGAGTTGTATTTCTGTCTTAGGTTCTATGAGACACGCTATAATACCTAGTTTGAATTGAGCTTCTATTACTTGCCACCCAAAGAATCCTCATTTTATGAAATAAAAATTAGGAGAGAGAATAATAATTGTAGAACAAATATTGTAAAAGCACATTAGGACTAAAGAATATAGTGAATAAAGCCATAAATGAATTAGAAAGTTCCAAAGCAGTTATGGTTTAGATATAATTCATGAAAGTATTTTAAATGAAGAAAGGTTTTATTTCTGAAAGAAAACCTGAGATAGAAGTTCCTATCTAAAATAGTAAACAAGAACAGATAATTAAGTGTGACAACTCAAAATATTTATAGTAAAGGTTTTTCATCCACCTATAATTTACTACAGACCACTCTTTTGAGAAGAGTCATTGCTATAAATTATGGCCTGTGAAGTACTGAATTAGGGATTGAGCATTTTTCAATCCATTTGCTCATAATGACATCCTATCCACTTCCAATTTCAATCTGTATTATCTAAATTTGTTTTATATTAATTGTCTAGCACAATTTCATGCTGTAATAAAATCCTTATTGATATCTTCTCCCAAAGAGCTTTTGGTCTAAGAATGCTATTTTGATTAATAAGCGCTCAGGACTGTGTTAAATGTCCCTATTAATAAAATACTGAAGGTGCACTAAAGATGAATGTTGGTGGCTCTTTCTTTGGTCAATACTTCCTCTTACAAAAGTCTCTTGCCTCAGCTCATGCAGAGATACATCATCAAATAAACACAGAGATTGTAGCTGAATGCCTCTCCTGAATGGCTGGAGAACAGTGAAAAGATGTTTATGAAATTTTTAAAGAAAATAGTCTTTATTTTCATTGTAAAATTAGGGATATTTCATCTCAGGGATTACAGATGTTTTTAAAAAATTTAGAGAACATCTTCTTTACATCTCACATTTTTGGAATTCATAAAAGAATTTCAAACTGCCACAGAAAGTATTCAGAATTTGGCTATTTACACAATTAATATTAAACATCAAAGATTTTCTGGAAAAAATAAAAGATTTGAAAATAAACTGGATGAAAATCTCTCATTTACAAATACAAAGAAAAAGTATCCTGAAAGATAAACTTAATCAACAATATGCAAAGTTTAAATTAAGAAAACATTTAAATGCAAATAAGGGACATAGAGGAAAACACAGAAAATAAGAAGAAATGGTGTTGTCATACTTTAAGCATCCATAAATACAATAAATCAATTAAATTAACTTTACACTTAATTGACAAAATGATACAAATATTCATCTGAAAAAGAAAACTTGGATAATGGAGAACACAATTTTTGAAATAAAATCATTAATTGAAGGGTTTAATTCTACCTCATATAAAATATCTTTTCAAGTTAAAGCAGTTAAACAGCTTCACATAGGAAACAAATGTAAGGGATGGAGGAGAGATTTAAAGATTGATTGATTTCTGTGAATTTGTGATAAAAATTTCTTTGTGAAAAGTGGAAAAAATTGGTGTTGGGCCAATTAAATATTTAGAAAATTCAGAATAAAGATTTTTTTTCTAAAGTCTGTTTATATAATTTCATTCTCTTCTAATGGCTTTTTGTATTTTTCTACCTTTGTTTAACTTTCATATACTTTTGAAACTATACTGTCCATGAATTTTGAAAAAATAAAATTTCAGTTCCTTGAATTTAACCATAATATATTGTTATATGTCCTCCTAGTAACTCCAAAAAATCTTGACTATTGCCTACCATAAATAACACAACTATTATAAATTTTGAAGTAGCTATTCCTGATAAAGGTAGGTATATGAAAAGAAAAAAGTCAGAAATAAAACTTTTGTGGAATGGAAAAAATGCATGCAAAAAATATCTCAGTCTGAATAAGAGATTTGGTATAAAAATTAAATCGTATAAGTGATATAAAACACAATCTTGGGTTGGGGATTATCTCCTCCAGTAAAGTAGCAAAGATTGGAATCTTAAAAAAATATATCAGCCACTCAATTGCATACATTAAAAACATTTTTATTCTAGAAGAGAAAAAGAAAGAAAGAAAACGAAAAATAAACCAAATCCCATAAAATAATTGAAGGACAAATCGAAACACTTAATATGAGTTTTTAGATATCTATTTATTTATAATTCTTTTTTTTTTATTACATATCCCCCCCCTTCTGCTTGCTCTTGCTGTGTGTCCATTCTTCTGTGTTTTTCTATGTTTTGCTTCTTGTCTCCCCGGTCTTTGCGGCGACGCACCGAGTCGGCCCTCCCCGGCGGCGGCTCACTCCGTTCGAGGGTGGCTCCATTCCGTTTTCACAGGGGGCTCTGCTCCATGTTTTGTGGGCAGCAGTCCTCCATGTTTTTTGCGGGCTGCCTGGCTTCCGCGGCGGTTCGCAGGCGGCAGCTCCGCTTTTTCACTGGTGACTTTGCCATGCCCGTGGGGGCTCTGCCCTGCCCATGGCGGCTTTTTGCCTTCCCCACGGCGGCTCTGCCCTGCCCACGGCGGCTTACCTTTCTCAAGGCCATCTGCCCGCTCAGAGAGGTCCCTGGGAACCGAACTCGGGGCCTCCCATGTGGTACCCCAGCGCGCTCTTTATGCACTGAGCTATCTTGCCGGGCCCTATTTATAATTCTTATTAGATTAAATAAAAATATTATCAAAATACAAATTAAAATACTTAGATTAAAAAAACTAAAATGCCTGAATTTAGCTAGACAACTAGAGTTGCGGATCAAAGATTGGCAGGAAAAAACACTTATTACTTACTGAATATAATGAAATAAAGATACACCTCTATTTTAGAGGTTATGAAAGCTTGCCTGGACAGAGGAGTGTGCCTAGTCAAGGTAAATAGGAATGGGATGCTACACCTTTAAAGTAAAAAGTTGCTGGGGGTAGGATGAAATTCATCAACACCCAACAGTTCACTTTATTGTCCTGAAAGAAAAGGCTGAACACATCACAATCACAGTCTTCTCCATTTTTTTTCTTTTTTGCATAATTAGGCCTAATCAAGATATCACTGCAGTAGATCTGGCCATCCCCTTCCAAACAGCCCAAAAGACAAATTCATAAATGCAATAAAGGCAATTAGCAAAGCAAAACAAAATGTTCTACAAACATCATGGAAAATTAAAAAAACAAAACAAAAATGAAGTGGTGGCCCTCTTTAGAGATGAAAGAAATACATATTTCAACAATAAAATAATATTTTTCCTTAATCTTAGCTAAGATTAAAATAAACTATAATTAGTGACATTGATGGCCCAGGTAAACAGGTACTTAATTTTAACCCTTTTTGAGGAGCTGTTTGTAAATAATACAAAAAAATTAACAGGTATATTTTTTGAATTAGGAATTCTATTGCTAATAATGTATCCTACAGAAATCATTCTTTTTTTAAAAAAGATTTATTTATATATCCCCCCCACCTTGCTGCTTGTGCTTGCTGTGTTCATTTGCTTTTGCATTTTTTCTGTGTCTGCTTGTCTCCCCCTGCTGCAGCATCCCACTGAGCTCACTGCACGGTGGCTTGCCTGCTCGTGGAGGCTTGCCTTCTCCAGGAGGCCCTGGGAACTGAACCCGGGGCCTCCCATGTGGTAAACCAGAGCCCTACCAATTGAGCCACAGCTGGTTCCTCAGAAATCATTCTTGGTATACTCAAAGATTTAACTACAATAGTATTCAAATCATTTTAAAAATGCAATGGAATATTGGAAACAAAACGTATTACATATTTTATATAATATAATGGAGTTTTTAAATAATGCACTTGTAATTATGTACTCATTGAAAAAAATTGATACAAAACAGCATGTTCTCATATCTACATTTTAAAAAATGGTGGAGAAGAAAAGTACATTCATGTGCATAATTCTGGGAAGAATGTTTATAAATTCAACAGATTTCCAAAGACAACAATCATCTCAAAAATTTTAAGAGCACATCAAAAGATAACCAGGATGATCTCTCAGTTTAGAGAACACTGGTGATTTAAAATTTCTTCTTGTTGGTTATTGAATTGATTTTCTTCTAAATTTTAAATCAAGAACTTATTAAAATTTTAAAAGAATGGCCTATATAAACAATTAATTCTTACTTATTGGTACTAAATCGTCATAAAGTTATACTTTGGGCTAACGCTGAATGTGGTTATAATAGTTCCTTCAGTATGCAATCTTCTTTGTATTAAGTAACTTTTTATGAAGTATATTAATCTCTTATTAGAACACATTTAGGGGTCCTTTTATTACAGGTTTCCTTGGAAATACTCTGATTCTGCTTTGATAATGATGTATAAGCTGTTAGTGGTACATGAGAGACTATATGCTGGGATTTGGTCCATTTCCTCAGAAAAGCATGTAGTACTAGATAAACCCAGTGTGGTTTATATATTAAGGCATTGTACTGAACCTTTGTAACTGAGGGTTAAGAATTAACAAATAATTATGATTCTAAAATCATTATATTACACTATTAAATAGAAAAATGTTAATATCTGAAATTGCTGAATTTGGCTGGATTTAGCCTAGACCTGCTATTGTATTGGGCCTTCTAAACAGGTCTCACCCCTGTTTATGGTTACTTAAGACTTAGCCTCAACTAATACCATCAATATTTTGATAATAATTCTAGACTGAACTTATCTTTGTTTATGGTTATTTCAGAACTAAGCTCACCCTTGCGTATACTTGCCAGTATGATGGTAACCACTCCACCCTCCAGTTTTTTGTTTGTTTTTTTTATCCCCCCCCCTTCTGCTTGCTCTTGCTGTGTGTCCATTCTTCTGTGTGTTTTTTCCATGTTTTGCTTCTTGTCTCCCCCTGTGTTTTGCAGCGGCGCGCCGAGTCGTCCCTCTG
>PVKH010012322.1:0-17337 GCA_004027955.1 Chaetophractus vellerosus | reverse complement strand
TCTGCCCGCTCAGAGAGGTCCCCGGGAACCAAACCCGGGGCCTCCCATGTGGTACCCCAGCGTGCTCTTTATCCACTGAGCTATCTAGCCGGGCCCTGGGAGGAAACTTTCTGAACACAAAAAAGGTATATATGAAAAACCCTCAGCTAAAATCATCTTCAATGGTGAAATCCTAAAAGCTTTCCCTCTGAGATTGGGACCAAGAAAAGGATGCCCACTATCACCACTCTTATTTAACATTATCTTAGAAGTACTTGCTCGAGCACTGAGGCAAGAAAAACATATAAAAGGCATCCAAATTGGAAAGGAAGAAGTAAAAATTTCACACTTTGCAGATGACATGATCCTAAACATAGAAAACCCTGCGAAAGCTACAACAAAGCTTCTAGAATTTATAAAAGAGTTCAGTAAAGTTGCAGGCTATAAGATCAATGCTCAAAAATCAGTAGCATTTCTGTACACCAATAAAGAGCAATCTGAGGAGGAAATGAAGAAAAAAATACCATTTAAAATGGTAACACAAAGAATCAGATACCTAGGAATAAATTCAACTAAAGATATAAAGGACTTATATACAGAAAACTATACAACACTGTTAAAGGAAATCAAAGAAGATTTAAAGAAATGGAAGAATATTCCCTATTCATGGATAGGAAGACTAAACCTCATCAAGATGTCTATCTTACCCAAACTAATCTACAGATTTAATGCAATCCCAATAAAAATCAACACTATTTTTTAATGAATTGGAAAAACTAGCTACAAAAATTATCTGGAGGGGTAAGAGGCCCTGAATTTCCAAAGACATATTGTAAAAGAAAAATGAAGTTGGAGATATCACACTACTTGTCTTTAAAACATACTACAAAGCTACAGTGGTCAAAACTGCATGGTATTGGCACAAGGACAGACATACCGACAAATGGAACCAAATTGTGAGATCCGATATACATCCTCGCATATACAGTCTTCTAATATTCTACAAGGCCACCAAGCCCACTCAGTTGGGAGAGAATGACCTCTTCAACAAATGATGTTTGAAGAACTGGATATCCATATCCAAAAGAATGCAAGAGGAAAACCATCTCACACCTTACACAAAAATCAACTCAAGATGGATCAAAGATCTAAATATAAGAGCCAAGACCATAAAGACCTTGGAAGATAATATAGGCAAGCATCTATAGGACCTTGTAATAGGAAATTGTTTCATGAACTTCACACCCAAAGCACAAGCAGCAAAAGAAAAAATAGATGAATGGGATCTCCTCAAAATTAAAAACTTCTGCACCACAAAGGACATTATCAAGAAATTAAAAAGGCAGTCTACCCAATGGGAGAAAATATTTGGCCACCATATATCTGATAGGAGCCTAATATCCTGCGTATCTGAAGAAATCCTAGAACTCGAAAATAAAAAGACAAACAACCCATTTAAAAAATAAGCAAATGACCTGAAATGACACTTCTGCAAGGAAGCAATACAAATGGCTAGAAAGCACATGAAAATATGCCTGACATCACTAGCTATTAGGGACATGCAAATCAAAACTACAATGAGATACCTTCTTACACCCATTAGAATGGTGGCTATAAAAAAACAGCAGACTATAAATGTTGGAGAGGATGTGGAGGAATGGGAACTCTCATCCACTGCTGGTGGTATTGTAGAATTGTCCAGCTACTATGGAGGACAGTTTGACAGTTCCTCAAAAAGCTAATTATAGAATTTCCATATAATCCAGCGATTCCACTGCTGGCTATATACCCTGAAGAATTGAAAGCAAAGATGTGAACATATATATGTACACCAATGTCCATAGCAGCATTGTTCACTATTGCCAAAAGTTGAAATCAACCCAGGTGCCCATCAACAGATGAATGTATAAACAAAATGTGGTACATACATACAGTGGAATATTACTCAGTTGTAAGAAGGAATAAAGTGCTAATACACAGAATAACATGGATGAATCTTGAAGACTTTATGTTGAGTGAAACAAGCCAGGCATTGAAGGATGTACAGTACATGACCTCACTGATATGAATTAAGGAAATTGAGCAGTCCCAGAGAGCTATTGTTTGTAAGATAGGTTTATAAGGAATAGAGAAGATAAGATTGTGAGCCATCACCTATACTGACATAATCTATGGTAAAGTGATAGAGTGTAGTTGCATATTGAAGGGATAGGACAGGAGGGTAGTGATATTATTGGGTTGGGTGGTACAGGGTTTACAGGTGGATAGATTGGGGAGGGTGGGTTAGAAAGTCCAGGGTACTGGGGAAAGGGTTGGGAAAGGGACCAGGGAACACTGGGGGTTTGCGAGTATGAGGTTGAAAGTACAGAGTTGGGAATGCTCTTATGGCAATAAGACAAGGAAGGGTTATTGGTTTAGGGTGTTGGTTTGGGGGGCATTCGGGACAGGGCACACCTAGAGCAGCCTTCTAGGGAGTGTGTGAGTGTTCATTCTGTCATAATGTGTTGTATCAGTGGGTGGAGACCCACATAATGAGCAGGAAGGAGTTGGACTCCCATCCTCGGGAGGACTGTTCAGAAACAGACATGCGGGAGTTTCTTGAGAGCAAGGGCAATTCCTAAGAGGGGAGAACAAACCAGTGTGTTAAGACCTCAATCTTGTTGCATGTAACTATGAATCTTGTCATCCAACAAGTGAGGAAAAGAATAGATCAAGTAGGGTGTATTTAGTGGTCAGTGGAAATGTTCTGCATTACCTTACAGTGAGGGACACAGGACATGGTAAATATCATCAAAATTTATAAAACTCTATGGTCTAAAATATAAACCATTGGCAATGTTTAGTAGCTATGTTTCACTATTTGTATATCAGTCATAACAATGCTACCATCCACATATAAAAAGCTATTAATATGGGGAGGTGGAGGAAAGGGGGGAGGGGATGTTTGGAATATGAGAGTCTCCTGTATTCTGTGTGTGACTTTGCTGTCACCTAAAACTTCTTTGAAAACAAAATGAAAAATAGTGAGACACTGGGGAATGAGAGGGGGAAGGTGCCACAGTACAAACTGGACATCAGCTACTGCAGTGATGAAAGACAAAAGGTCAAAAAAAATTTTTTTATATTTTTCATTTTTTTAATATCCTAATCTTTTAATATTATTTTTAGTTTTTTTAAATTATGTGTTTATCTCTTACATTTAAACTTATTATTATTTCATTTTCCTATTAATTGTATTCAGCTTGTAATGGCTTCATCTTTGAAGAAGATTTGGATCACAGAAGAGTTACAACTGGGGGGGGGGAAGGATCATTGGTGTGGGGTGTCAGCAATGGGGGATGCATGGGAGGAAGTTCACCTAAGCATAAATATAAGGTATATAAAAATGTTTGAATGTTCATGGGGCATTGTCACTGTGGGTGGAGAATCACTGAAAAAAATGAGGGAATACTGAATTCCCATCCTGAAGAGCTCTGCCACATTCTCTAAGGGAGCAGCAACAGTCCCCCAAGTGCAAGAGCAGTGACTGGCAAAGGAGGATGATCCACTGATGGGCCCTTGATATTGATGACTAGCCTTATGAGTCTTTCCTCTTGAAGTTGAAACTTAGCTGATTATTATGGGGTGCCTAAGAGTTGCCTCCTAAGAGCCTCCTCTAAGCAAAACTCGGCATATGAATACATTACTTTCCTCCCAGCGTGGGACATGACTCCCAGGGATGAGCCTCCCTGGCACCGAGGGATTGCCACCAAGCAGCAATTGGCAATGTGACTGTAAAAAGACCTTGAATAAAAGTAGGAAAAGGTAAAGATAAACGAGTTTATTTGGATAGGAGACTTCAAAATGTGTCAAGAGGTCATCCCAGAGGTAACGCTAACACACATCTCAGTAGGATCTCATAGAATTCCAAAGGGATATCATCTCAAACACTGGGGCTCCTGAGGGTTCTGGAGAAACCCTGGTCCTATGTCAGGGCAGATACCTCCGGAGTTTGGTGCTTTGCCAATGGGCCCTACTTTGGAGTTTGTGCTCCTGAGAGTGACAGAGTTAGACTCAACTATGTCTTGCCTGTACGTAGTTAATCTGTCACTTCTATTCAAACCTATACTTGGTACTGGAGTTTGTATGAACATCCAGAGCCTTGAGTGTTTGAGATGTCCATGTGCCAGCTGGGCCCGGAACCTTGGTAGAGCAGCAATTCGTACTCTACAGCTTATCAGACTCACCCAGAACAACTGGCGGGGAGATAATGATGGACAACGGCCATCCCAGGGAATGGAGAGAGTCTGCAGCTGCAGGCAGGATAATCCCATCCATATTACCCATGGGATATAAGCCCCTCTCAATTGGAGGTGGAGTGGACAACACCATCCCAGACTCCTCAGGATGGGGGAAGAGCTATGGACTAGAGTGGACTTACTGGTATTCTACTATAGACATATTGTGATTCAAGCAATGAAAGAAATTACAACATTGATGTGGAGCCAGTGGCCACCGGAGGCTCTCGGGGCAGGGAGAGGGAAAAGCAGTTGTAATACAGGGGCTTTTTTGGGACTTGGGAATTGTCCTGAGTGACATTGTAACGATAGATATAGACCATTTTAAATCATCATATAACATGCAGAACTGTGTGGGAGAGCGTGTAGACTACAATGTGAACTATGGTCCATGCTGAATGGCAAAGCCCCAGGATGTGTTTATCAACTGCAATTAATGTGCCACATTAATGAAGGATGTTTATGTGGGAGGTTGTGGGAGGTGCGGGAGGTGGGACGTATGGGAATCCCTATATTTTTTGTGTAACATTTATGTAATCTAAGTATCTTTTAAAAAAATTTTTTTTAAAGAATGAAAAAAATAATTGCAGGGGAGTAGGTATAACTCAGTGTTTGAGAACTTGCTTCCCATGTACAAAGTCACAGGTTCAGTCCCCTGGTGCCTCCTAAAAATAGTATTAATAATAATTACAGACCTAAATTATTCATTTTCATTACACTGGCATGGTGGGGAATAAAAACTCATCACACTAAAAATACTCAGCTATATTTTCCATGAATATTATGATTTGGTCTGAAGACTAAGTCACTAGGGTCTCCTCAACTCTTTTATTCCACTGGAATGGAGAGGTCACAACATAGTAAAATTTAAACCAAAATAATGATTGCAATTAATCATTAAGTTATTCCCAGAGGGAAATTCTCTTCCTGTAGGTATTCCTAAATTTGAATTCGTGGTTCTATTACTGCATATACATTTTAAAGTACATTTTTTTCTTAATTAGGGAGATTATTTCTTAATGAAAGTGTCTATTGACACCATAATGCAAATTAAAGACAATTAGGCAAATAATAAAATAGTAATATGAAATGAGTTGACCTGAGATAGGGAAGAAATATTTTCAACATATCAAGTGTAATAAGCTTTATATGATATAGCTTACAAATAGAGTTGACTAAAATTTTGTAGTGTATTCTTTAATTAGGCCATCATACATTGTCTGGGATTTTATCACTAATCAAGAGGCTGATGTCTTTTGGTAAGAATCCTTAAACTCTGGGAAGTCAATATGAAGATGCTTGTGTGATAAAAAATAATTATAACTCGTGAATATTATTTTGTAACTCTTTGAAATATATGGTTTATGTTTCATTAAACCAAGTATTTGTTTCCTGAACAGAGTTCAGGTTTCTGTTTTAGAATAGTTATCACACTGTATTAACCATTGCATTCATTTTTTTATTACATATTGCCAAAACCCTACTGGCTTAAAACAATATAAATTTATTATCTTACATTTCTGTAGGTTGGAGTTCTGACACAGGCCTACTGGGCTAAAATAAGATATAGACAGGGTTGCGCTCCTTTCAGGAGGCTCTAAGGGAGTATCGTTTCCTTGCCTTTTCCAGCTTCTAGAAGCTTCCCACATTCCTCAGTTTATAGTCACCATTCATTTACAAACCCAGCAAGTGTGAAACTCATCTTTTGCCTCTTTGTTCCACTTTTAGCATTGGAACCACCAGATAATCCAGATTAGTAACCTTAATTGCATCTGCAACCCAATTCTCCTTTGCCATGTAATGTACATATCCATAGGTCCTAGGAATTAGGATGTGGACAACTTTGAGAGGGCATTATTCTGCCTACCACAGCCATGAACAATGAAGATGGAACATATATAGATACAGTTTTGTGTTTCAGCAAAATTAATCTACTATTAAGAATGTTTAACAATTTACTAAACTTCAGGGACCTTCCCTTTTGGTCCTCCAGTGCTTTATACCAACTGAACCTGCTGCCCCCTGCCTTCTTAAGGTTAAGAATATCTTTACGACCTTTCTTTTTGAACCTCAAATAATATCACCCATTGAGGTTAGCCTCTGTTAGCCTCTGATATATTAATGAACTACTTTAAAATTTACAAGGATATTCTGGGCCTTGTAAGAATCTAGCCATTGTGGGTCACTTGGATACTGAAACACGTTTATTGTCAGTATTATATCCTATACACTCCTACCACATCTTCTGGATCCTGGTGGCTTGGAGCAAGCTCTGAAAGACAAGTCCAAATTGATCACAGAACCTCAACCCTCTTTGTTGAAGGGGGCCATAAACATGCAGGATTATCTTGACACACCAAGTCGGAGCCTACATTATTGCTTTGAGATCTGAGTTACAGAGCCCAAGATTTGAAATTTCTCAATCTTGAAGAAGTTTTGAACCTACTTTAATTATCAGTAAATATCTTCTCTTATTTTTGGAGAGACTCATGAACCTGGTCAATTGGTTGTCTGAAATCTGTGAAAAGTGCTTCTACAAGTTCCCCAGATTGCTGGCACCTTTCTTTCTTTTTGTTTTGTTTGGTTGTGTTTGCTAGTTTGTTTTGTCTTTCCTTGGAACATAAGAAACAAGTTTCTTTTCCTTGATCATGAAGTAAAAATTGACTCTCTTAGCTTTTTAAATCAACTGGAAAACTACAAAATTTTCATTTGTCCCGAGTCCTTCAAACTCTTCCCAATTCCCCCTCCCCACAGTCCTTGAAAACACCTTCTTTCTAACACCCTCCAAAGCATTGACTTTCTCATGTAAATGCTGACTCTTTTATATTTTCCCTAGGCTTCAAAGTTTAACTAAGTCTTCAACCAATCAAATGTAACTAGAATATAAAAAAAGTTTGGAAAGATTATATTTGGATGTGGGACCAACAACAGGTTGGTTCCTTTTTGGAGTTTATTCTTGTCTTGACAAAAGAAATTCCTAAAAGGCAACCAGTAAATACTGAATTTAAACTTGGTTAGTAGTGAGTAGAAAACAAACAAACAGAAGATTTAGATTCAGCAGATGTAAAGGGACAAAAATTCAACATTCTCAATATAAAACTTCCTATAATAGTTGTTTTCTATAATTGGACATAAATGGTCCTTTGAAGGGTAAGTGACATTAATAAATATATTTTTAGAAAGTTAAAAAAGTCTCTATTCTGGGCTTGTGTCAGCTGAGTTAAAAAACATTAGTGGCCTAGCTTTTGCCTCTGAGTTATTTCCATGTTTCACATTTTATGGAGGGAGATGGACTGAGAGTCTCAAGCAGTCCCTACTTTTCTTCTTTCCTCTTTCTAATTGTCATTCTCTCCAGATATGGGTTAGTTGAAGTGTTCCTTGCCCTAAAATTCCTCTAAAGTAGTTTTGAAAATCCCCCATTATGAGCTATATCGGGCTCAACAGAGAATAAAAAATAAATCTTCAAAGTGGTTCTGTTATTTTGCTAAAGAGTATAGAGGCTACCTTTTCAAATGTAACTCCAGCAATTACAATTGGGACTACTATACTTAGGCAAGCATGTTTCGAACTGAATAAATAACTAAATAAATGAACATATATAAAGATATATTCCTGAGAAAAGTGCATGTGCCCTGGGCTTTTAGGAACCCTTCTAAATAATAATAATAATAATTTTTAAAAGTTTTTAATGGAAACCAATTAAAGTTGCTTTGATCAGTATATACTTATAGCTTTTTAAATTGTAAAATTTGTGCTTCAGTTTCTCTATATGTTGACATTGTCTTTCTTAAAGAGGAGAATCTACAGAATATTCTAAAGCTGTGTGACATTTAGGCAACATATACAGTATACGTTCTAAATAAAATAACTAAATAGAAACTAAAAATGAGAAATGGAGCAATGCAAGAAATGAACATGCCTGAATCTTATTTTTAATAACAGCATGCAGATTGTGGGAAATAAAAATGGTTTCACCCTGTAATATGAAACATTGTATTACATGGTTATTATGCTAGCCCTGCTAGTCACATGTAAATATGTGATCTCACTGGGCTTTAAATGGCCCATATATTTGCAAACCAAGCTAATCTCACTATGCATGGTAATAGGAAATGTGGACATTTTAACCTATATATCCATCAGTTCTAAGAAATTTCTATCTGTGTGTTTATTGTTGATGTTTTTGTTTTTTGCTATGCAGTGTTTTTGTTTTTTGCTATGCTAGTCAGCTAATTTTAGTACATAATGATTATCAGCCTTTAACCAATAATAAATACTTAATATTATGCTCTAAATTATGATAAAACTTTAAAAGACAACATTTTACATAGAAAAATAGGAAAAGATGAGGTAGGAGAGAATTTAAATTGAAAAAGATGAAAAAAAATAACCTGACAGAAAACGTTTAAGAAAAACTGTCTGAACGTATGCTATTCTTCTAATTTTCTGAAAGTCCTTGAGGAAATCTTATTAGGGTGCAAACCACTTTATCCTAGATCCAGAATAATAAAGGGTCTCTCATCTAGATTAAAAATTGTTTTCTGCTTATAAATCTTTTGTTGAAAGCTTCTGCTGTCTCTTCCTGCTAATCTAAATAAAATTAACATTTACCAGGTAAACAGTATTTTCCTTACCTGTGCTTAAGTAGGCATATGATCTTGTTGCAGACTTTTTTTGGTCAAGCATTTCACTTAAAAGTTTTAAATTTTTCCTAAAAACCCTTAGAGTTTAACTTTGTTTGTCTACAGTTCTAATATTTTGTATTAGAAAGAAATAACATTGTGCCAAATATTTCTAATTGACATCTGCAGAGTATCCTGTAATTCTTCCTTCATCTGTCAGGTAATTCAACTTCTGGAGTACTATTTTTAAATAACTGAGTAAAAGGAATGTTGTTTTCCCCTTTGTGAATCTGAAAAACAAGACCACCTTCAATAAGGATATAATAGGGGCATAAGAAAATGCTCCTAAAATGCTTTCCTTGACAAATTCTATTCCTGTTCAAAGGGAGACATGAAATAATCCAAAATATGAATGTGCAGTATGTCCTTTTTGCTTATATTCTTGTCTTATTATGACAATTTATAGTAAATGCAAATCTTTGTGTTTTTTTTTAGCATGATTTTGCATCATTAGTTATACTTCACAAAGTCCCTGCAGGGAAGATTTAGATTGTTAGTGTCATTTTATAGGTGAAGAAATTTAGAGGGGAAAAAATAGTTTGTGAGACCAACTACAGACAATATTTTTTTCAAACTGTTTTCAACCCTACTCAGGAATTCATGGTGGTTTCTTATTGCCTTGGGTCAATTCAAAATACTTTTTTCTGGCCTAGCCAAATATCATTCTATCCTTCAAAATTGAATACTGAGCCTAAAATACCCTCCAATGAATGCATTATTACAATAACAATTTTCTCCAAATCACTTATGGGAACTCATGATGGGACTTGACTTTAATAGAATGGATCTAATAGAGAAGACTCTGATAAAGGTATCTTACAGAGATTAGAAAACCTGTGAGTAAGGCAAAGCAAGCTAGGAAATCAAGGACTGTATGAGCAACAGGCTTTGGCAGCCTAGACACAAGGATAGCTATATATCATTGATATACTCAGAGGTAATAAATTCAGAAAAGGACTCCAGATCATGGAGAACTAACTGTACTTGTTACTTTTCATATAACTTATCACAATGTAGTTGAGTCATAAGCAATTTGCTCAGGTATTTTAATGGGATCTATAGTAATCTCCATAGTTAATGTCAGATCTTACAGAAGGAGTTTGTACTTAGAAAGGGACAGTTTATCTCTACAAAGGCAGATCTTACAGAAGGGAGACTTAGATGGGCCATTTTAGTTTCACTTTCCCCTCAGAGCCAAACATCACTTTTCACTATTAAGCACACAAGTTAATAATCTCCATGCATGCTTTGTAATTTGTAATAAAACTACCCACTACAAAAAGGATGTAATGGACCTTCACAGCCCTAATATATACTAATGTAAGATAATATTTTTCTTGAGTCAGGAATGGTGCTGTGAATATTGTCCCTGCTACAGTTCTGGTTATCGCAATTCTGAATAAAGAATTTTTTCCAATTACAGAAAAATTTTATTTAATAAGAATAAACTACTTTGAAAGACCCAAAGATAGAAGTAACTTTACTTTGTGTATTTTATCACAGAGTGATATAGTCACCTGAAAATTCATGGGTTGGAAATCTGAAACCAAAAACAAATCAACCAACTAACAAAAAACATGAAAGGAAACATTGATCAAGTTGATTCATTATTACAAAACTAAATTGCAATCAAAACAAGGTAATTATAAATTTTAGTCAAATGATCTTCCTACTTTTAAATGAATAAATTACTTGTAATTTTAAATCCATTTTCTCTGATTTGAAAATGCCATCTCTACCAATATGCAATAGGATAGGTGTTCTTAAAACTGAGCTAGTGTGCTCATATTGTGGACATGGTAATATTTATCCTTCCTGTAGTTATGTAGTATTTTTGCAGCAGAGTTTCTAATTATATTTTGGAAAAGTGTGGGTACCAATAAAATAAAAGTTATATCTATTTTATCAACTAATGTGTATAATTGTAAAAGATATACAGACCTGATTTTTAATGCTTATTTTGCTAATTAGCTCTTTGGGCCCATGAAAAATTTAGTCTTCCTGTATCTCTCTATTCTTAGTATTATTTTAAAGATAAATGGAGGGAAAATCACTGAAAAAGTATGTGGAGTATATAAGTATGCCATGGGTTCATTGTTATTATTCTATCACTATTTCCTATTTTGAATCAAACATCTGTACATTTCTTAGGTTGTTCTTAGGTTGTGTCGAGCAATCTTAAAAATGATCACAGTCTCCATTTGTCATTTCAAGTAGATGTGAAGAGACTACAGGTGTTATGAAGAACATGATAATTTTTTCTCAGAATAGTTCAAATATTAGCAACATATCATCAGCTGTAGTCCAAGATATAGGAGTTTAATGAAGCAGATGTGAGGTAAATCATTTGGAGTTAATTATTATGGTAATGAAGGTGATGAAATGTTTGAGAAATTTGCTACTAGTATGGTCTGCTCTTAAAAGTTCATGTTATACATGGTGTTGGTGAGAAACAGTGCTTAAATAAAAGAAATCCTTCACACCAAGAAGGTTATTACTTTAGAAGTATTAGCAATAACCTAAATTTAAATTAATATTTAATATTGTCTCCATAATTCCACAATAAGAGGATGGCATTCTTCCTCTTTTTTCCACTGATGTTTGGCCTTTATTTTTAGAGTGAGTAATTCAGATGAACAGACAAAACCTTTACACAACAGTCTGCTTCAAAAGAGTCATTTCTGCCTGGACTAATTAGCCATTACCTACACATATTTACTCAAACCAAATAATTTGAGAGAGTGAAATTTTGGACTAGACACATGAAGAATAGGACTGGGTATAATTACATTGTATATTGGATGGTTTTGAATCATATTGCTGCTCTTGTTTCCTTTAATTATGCATATTCCTCTATATTCCCAATTCAGATATTTGGTGAGTCAATTTCCTTTTCCAATCACTGGGTTGAGTTCTCACGTAAATTTGAATTTGTTCATTAGTATGAGGCTATGGATATATTTCCTTTCTTTGTTTCTTTCTGTTTTTTAAATACTTAATGTCTCAGTTGTTAAAGCTCAACTTCATATGCAGCTTTAAAACGATGGGAAAGCTGTTCAATTAAGTTTGACAGCGATAGTATTATGACAGCATGCTCAGTGGGGAGTGGAATTCTCTAATTATAATAACTATGATTGGTTTTTATCTTAAAAGTGATTATGTTGTATGGTTCTGCTAGTTACTTTAGGATTACCCCGAGTTCTACTGGATCAATAACTTTTGACCACAAAAGGAGAGAAAACCCGGTGACTATATGCCTGGGCCAAAATATACATGACCACCTGGGAAAGAGGCCATGGTATAAGAAAAAAACATTCACACAATGATGGGAGAGCATACTGGGAAAAATTTCTGATTCTGTGAAAATACAATGTGAAAAAGTCTAGAAATTTAAGGCAGACTTTTTCCAATAAACAATGGGTTGTAGATTAAGAGACAGAAGCATACTGGATTCAACAGGTTACTAGAAAGAGGTTAGAAGTTATATCAAGATGTAAGTACTATACAAGTTACCTGCTGATAAGGTTGTAGACAGGGCTGAAAGTTTGAAGTATGTATAAAGGTAATAGCTCCAGTTTCAAGGGGCCTCTGAATATTTTGAAAATTTCTCACCCATTTTGACTGGAATTATCTATTCAATTGCTCAGTGATAGAAGTGTAAGTTTACAGCTACAGCTTAGAAGGCAAAATAAACAAACACCTGCCACAGATTTCTCTTTGCTTGTTGTTTGTTGTCTTTGAAAATTTATTTAGTGTTTGTGAAAGATGTCAGATTGAGAGAGACACTAGAAAGAGAAATTCGCAGTTTATTCACAGATGACTCATTAACAGTTCAATTTCCTCAGGAACCTTGCTACCTTTAGGGTAGAAAATAGAACAGGCTGCTTATCAGTCTAATGCAGATTTCCTATTGCATATATATGTCTATTTTGATTTGTGATAGGGGTGGATGGAAAAATAGCCATGAGTCAATATGAAGCAGTTCAGTGATCAGATTCTAGCATCCAACTTTTCACGAGCAAATCACTTATCCTCTCTCTGTCTCAATTTCCTCATCTATAAAATGAGGATAAAGAGCAGTACTGTACAGCATTGTCTATGTGATACCTTTCATATATTATGTGCTCTAAGGGTGTTAGATATTTTATGCATATGTTGAACATACAGCTTGTTGAAAAAGTTCCCTCGCTATTTTAACATATTTCTGTGTTCGCTGTCTAATTTTTTATTCTGTAGTGATTGCACTGGAATGGCTGAGTGGTGAGTGGGAATGGGAGAGCTGGGTTACTCCATTTCAATCTCTACAGCATCAGCAGTTGTTGATAACGCATTATTATTCTCACTTTATGCTCCCATCCATATACTATATTCTACTTATTTCACCCATGCTTGGTTGATATCCTCTTTCAAGCCATGTTTCCTGGAGTGGCTTTTGGGACTTAATTCAGCTGGCCCTTTCTTTCATTCTTACTCTTGGGAGTGAATTGTGACATTGTCTCCAGTTCAAAACACCCTCTAGAGATTTGTTGTTTTGCTCCCTGGGATTTGAAAGAGAGGTGTTGGGTTATATATGTCGTGTTTCCAAAAGAGACTGTGCAGTTCATGAAGACCCTACAAAGCTTGGGTGACAAGGGACCAATCCCTAATCATCACAATATGGCTGACAGCTAATTTCAAAAGGAGTATTTTCTGAAGGTTTGCAGAGTCATAAATAAAATGTTCACACAATACCAACTTTAGATAAGCATTACAATAATTACAGGATTTATCCACTTGCTAAGGTACTTTAGTCTAAAGTTGAGATATAATTAAATACATGAGTGCTAGAAAGAGGGAAGACATAGTACTATACTCTCAGGCTTGAACGTCTAAATAAGAAGTTGCATCTCATGTATGAAAGTCAATTGAATTCAACAAATTTTAAAGGATCATAGTCTATACATTAGAGATCAGAGAAGAAAATATAAGATAGATATATATACAAAAGTGATTAAGTGCTTACCATCCCATGAGTTCATTTCATATCATATGTATCTTTTTCATATATAATAGATAGTTAACTCTTGTTCTTTTACTCAGCAATTTCTTTCTCAATTCATATCCAATTTTTGGCTTAGTTCCTGGCACATGGCAGAACAGAGTACATTTACTCTCCCATCCCTGGCCTCTACCATTATCTACCCAAAGAGCTACATGTTAACTGCATGTTTTACGCCCTTGCCACAATGTGTGGCAGCACAAAATATTTAGGCAGCAGATTGAAACCACCACCACCATCTTTATCATCATCATCATCATCATCATCATCATCAGTCATCATCATCACTCAACTCACTTTTGCTAAATATTTACAAAGTACCAGATAGTCTTCTAAGTGCTCATTTAACTCACTGAATCTTCAAAACAATCCCAAGGAGTAGTTATTAATGTTATCTCAATTTATATATGAAGAAATTAAAGAGAAGCTAAGACATAAGAGAATAAGTAAATAGCCCAAGGTCACTGAGCAACTAACTAGTGAAGCAGGATTTAAATCCAGTTAGTCTGTCTCCAAGCAAAATAGACACCAAATAATCACACTGATCAATGATGGAAACAATACAAGCCCTACCTTGCAGACCTGGTGGATGTGCTATTCTCTGAGGGAATGCAAGAGGTTCTCCAAGTTTCTGGAACTTCTAAAGGACATTATACTGTCAGGAAATATTAGATATGTAAGACTGTTTGTGCTCTTCCTACACACAAAAAATATGTTCAAGTCCTAATCCCCGGTCCTGTATATGTGGCCTTTTTTGAAAACAAGGCCTATGAAAATGTAATTAGTTAAGATGAGGCCAAACTGGATTAGGGTGGGCCTTCCAATAATGTAACTGGTGGCCTTATAAGAAGAGGAGAACTGGACACAGACACAAATGGATAGGTGAAAAGGACAACATCATGGGACAATGGAGGTAGAGATTAAAGTGTTGTAGCTACAAACCAAGGAACTCCAGGAATTGTTGGAAAAACACCAGACCCTAGGAAAAGGCAAGGAAGACTTCTCTCCTGCAGGGTTCAGAGTGGGCATGGTCCTGCTGACACCTTCATTTTGGACTTCTAGCCTCTAGAACTGCAAAGCAATAAATTTTTGTTGTTTCAAGCCATGTAATTTGTGGTTCTTTGCTTTGACAGCTCTAGGAAACTATGATAGAGGTTAAAAGAAAAAGTGGGATGTTTGGGTTCTTATTGGTTTTTGATATTATAAAGTACACCTGTATAAATTTGCATCCATAAATTTCTATAAGAAAGCTATGTACTATACCACAGAACTATACAAAAATTTGCTTTTCAGCAATTTAGAAGTACAAAATATAATCAGGAGAATGTAAAGTTTAATCTTTAGGTTGATATGCTGTCAGGCACTGTGAAAAATGTCTATGCAGAGGACTTACTTTTACTAAAAGTTCTAGTTTTAAAGTATTTTCCCAAAGAAAGCAGCTTATGTTGACAAGCACTGATTCTCATGTAATCTAAAACTGTGCTAACACTAAAGGAATGCATACAGTGTGAGGCTGAAAAATGTACTTTTTTTAAACCAGGAAATAATTTAAAAATTCAAGTTGATTAGAATATTATTAATCATGTAGTGTTTAACATAACACAGCATGGTTTGTAAGTATATAGTCAATATTCCTTAAGCATTTATCTGGATCTGGCAGGACATAAATATTTTTATTTCCATTTTCTAATTTAGGGCACTTGGTAACACAAAATAAAAGTAACTTGGTTAGGGTCATATACTGAATTACTCATAGACCTGGAATTAGAACTTCTGCATCATCATATCAATTTTAGTCTTTTTAATTTTAGCAGGTTAAATAAGTTGCATGCTTTATTTAGTTTTAAATTGACTTCCCTTCCCCCAAAATGCACACATTCAGACATATAGATATATGTAATACAGTTAAATAAAAAAAAATCTACATTATCGGTGTTTTTTCTTGCAGTATTACTTGTTCATAATTTGTAAGTGGCATTTTGACTGTTTCCTCTCTTCCTTACTAGTTGCCTGAAAGGGCAATTGACTACAAGGCATGATTTCAATGGCCCTGGCTGGTCCTTGAGTCAAATTTAGCCCCTGTCATCCACTATCATAGAGATATTTCTTTGGAGTGTGGTGGATAGTTTTAAAATCTTGTGTAGAAATGTACATACTCAAGTGATATTGTCTCATGAACATTTATGCATCATTATTTTAGTGGTTGTTAAATATCCGATCATATCAATAAATTAACATATATCTAGCCAATTCTCAATTGATAAATCCTTGGGCTATTTACAGTTTTTTTGCTACTAAAGAGGTTGAAAAATTTATTCTCATGTGTATATATGTAAGTGTTGTATATATGAATGAATTTCCAAATGAAATTAGTGGTTCAAAGGGAACATATATTTGAAATTTTGATGCATGTTGCCATGACCCTTCTTAGAGATTGTTCTAATGCATGTTTTTGCCAACACACGCAATCTGGGTTGATTCTTCAAGTTCTAAGCTATCATGACAACTCAATACCATCACACTAAAACAGGTGTAATTTGAGACTGTGCTACCATGCAATGTGATACTAGAGGAATAAACCATATCATGCCATTGAGATCAATGTAACCGACACCACTTACTCCAGGCTGCAGCTCCTTACACTTCAGGCAGATATAAATCCACTGGTCAAATTAGAATTAGATGGTGTCTAGCTGAAAGTAAGCTCCTGGAGAATTTTAAGGTTTGAAATAGATTTCAGCCTAAGAATTGTGAACTATTCACAAAAGGGGAAGATCTAATGGTGGAATCAAGAGCTATCAAAGTTGGATTGACCTTTTTATTCTGTTTTGGAACCAGGTTTAAGATTGGTTGATCCATTCAATTTGGCTTCATATTAGATGATTTATGTAAGTTTATATATTATAATACCTGAACCAGTCCCTGAAAATGACTCCATGTTTTTCTTATATTTTCACAATATTGCAAGTTTTCAATGACTTCTATAACCTTACTTATAAAGTTTCAAAAGCATTTTAGAAACAGATCTGAAAAGATACATATCTATATGTGAGATAGTTAACATGAAAATGTACAGTGGTAAGGAAATTTTAAGGAGGGGATCAAGATGATGGGAAGCAATGAAAAAAGCACAATTTTGAGATGTGTAAATTGGTGGATACATTATTCAATCAAGGTCCATTTTGTCTCATGAATATTTTGCCTTATTTTGTTTGCTTTTACTGTGCCTGCTCAAGTTAACTTTAATGTTATAAAATAAAATAAAGTGCTGAAAATCTGTAGAATTTTACTTGGGCCATAAGAAGGGACATCTAATTTTTACAATCTACATCACTGGCTCCTTTTTCAGGGTGTAAACATA
>PVKH010012321.1:0-17303 GCA_004027955.1 Chaetophractus vellerosus | reverse complement strand
GGCCACAAATGCCATGGTGCCTCAAACCACCACTGAGGCCCTAGTTCACCAAAATAGCCCAAATTTGTTTGTATACTGGGCTGAAACCATCATCTATTTCCTCAGGCACTGCAATTGCTGGCTTGTTATCAAGTTCAAAGGAGATTATTTCCTGAGTCATTGGCCTATCATCTTACCTAATAACCCTACCCTGCTCACCAGACAGGGGGTACCCCCTTTCCATAATACTTAACTGTTCCCACGTGGGACACTTCAAAATACAATACCTGGCACCTGGCACCAAGGATCCTCACCCAGTGCTCCTCATCTGCCCCAGTGCCCACTGCACATTGGTAAATACAACCATTTCATCCGGGGCACAGGTCCTGCAGGCATGTGCTCATTATTACCCAACCACCCCAAGATATTAGCTAATCATCCCGAGAAAACCACAACTCACTTCAGCTTCCCTAACTGTGGTGGTTTGGAGCTGTATGTACCCCAGAAAAAATATATTCTTAAACTTAATCCATTCCTGTGGGTGTGAATCCATTGTAAGTTGGGCTTTTTGATGAGGTTACTTCAGTTAAGGTATGGCCCACCTCAATCAAGATGGATCTTAATCCTATTACTGGAGTCCTTTATAAGCAGAATGAAATTCAGGCAGGAGAAAAAACCATGAGAAGTAAAAAGCTGAAGTTCTGTGGAACCCAGATAAGAACTGATAGACCAGGAGAGGCTGCCATGTGCATTGCCATGTGACAGAGGAGCCAAGGACCAAGGATCGCTGGCAGCCAGCCCTAGAATGCCACAGACTGTGGGGAGAAATCATCACACTGATGATGCCATGATTTTGACTTTTTCTTGGCCTTAAAATCATGAGGCTCTAAATGCCCATTGTTTAAGTCATCCTTCTGCATGGTATTTGCTTGAGCAGCCAAGGAAACTAAAACGCTAACTGTGACAGTTTGAGATTATTTTATGAATCCCCAAAAGAGAAAGATTATGTTTGTAAACTAACTTATTCCTCTGGGTGTGATACCCTTTGATTGCACCAGATTTGGCTGAAATGTCTTTGATTAAATTACCTGTTAAGATTAAGGTTTTGATCCAACAACATCAGAAAAGCGTGACTCAAGTTGAGTCCCAGCCCCTCTGGTGGGCAGATATAAATGGACACTCTCTCAGGAAGATAAATGGGAAGAAAGAGAGCTGTCATGTTTGACCCTGGGACCCCAGGGAGAGGTGGCTATTCGCCTGATAGTTTGCAGCTGAGCAGCTGAGAAAGCCTGGAAAGAAATGAGCTCTATGCCAGAGACTGATATAGGAAGCCCTGAGAGAGGACTCCTATGCTTGGAAGAAGCTGGGCCCACAAAGCCTTAAGAGAAAGAGGAAGTACAGAAAGGAGAGACCAGGCAGAGATCAGCAACCAGCTTGCTTCAACAAGTGACAACTGACTGGTGAGAAAGCAACCTTGAGTTGGAGGCTTTAGGGCCTTGCAACTGTAAGCTTTTACCCCATATAAATACCCTTTATAAAAGCCAACAGATTTCTGGAACCTTGCATCAACACCCATTTGGCAGACTAATACACTAACCAAACACACCGTGTCCACTATAGGCTGGACTTCCAATATGTGCACTTCTCCTTTTACCAACCCCAAACATATCTGCCTCCATGCCTGCACCTGGGGAGCCTCATTTGGTCCTACTGATGCATCCTGGCTGCACTGAAACTCCCACTCCAGATTACAACAGAAAGGCCACACTGCATAACACCCACACAGCACCGATGTACCATTCATCCCCATAATACTAGGAATAGGCCTGCTGCTCTCCCATTCTGGGGCAAGGCTGGGTGCCACTGCACTGCACACACAGAAACAGATCATACTGGCTAACACCAATCTCACCACTACTCTAGCAACCTCCTTGCAAAGCCTCCAAGAAATCTCAGCCCTAATGCAGCAATTCCATGAGTCCCTAGCCCATATGGTCCTAGACAACCATCTGGCTTTGGACAGGGCTTTGATTACTGTTTTAATCTCTTTACTTCTCATTGATTTGTTAAGGTCTTCACTAGGGTCAGTGTAGGTTGTTCATGTGTTTCTAAGAATTTGTCCATTTTGTCTACCTTGTCTAGTTTGTTGTTTGTTGGCATAGTTTTCATAGTGTCTTATTATCTCTCTTATTTCTATGGGGTCAGTAGTAATGTTTCCTCTCGCATTTCTGATTTTATTTATTTGCATCTTCTCTCTTTTTTTCCTTGTCAGTCTAGCTTAAGGTATGTCAATTTTGTTAATCTTCTCAAAGAATCAACTTTTAGTTTTGTTGATTCTCTCTATAGAATTTTTGTTCTCAATTTGTTTCTGTTCTGATCTTTATTATTTCTTTCCTTCAGCTTGGTTTTGTACTAGATTTCTGGTCTCTTAAAATGGAAGGTTAAGTTATTGATTTGATATCTTTTACCAGTTGATTACTTAGGAATGTGTTCTTTAATTTCCATATACTTATAAATTTCCCCAATTTTCTTCTGTTATTGACTTCTAACTTAATTCCACTGTGGTCACAGAACAGATTTTCATGATTTTAACCTTTTCCAAATTTATTGAGAACCTTTCTATGACCTAAAATACAATCTATCTTGGAAATTGTCCCAGGAACGCTTGAGAATTTGTGTTGTGCTGTTGTTGGGTGGAGTGTTCTAAAGATGTCTGTTATGTTGAATTCGTTTATAGCCCTGTTCAAGTCTTCTGTTTTCTTGACACTCTTCAGCTTAGTTTTTCTATCCATTATTGAAGCCTACAAATATTATTGTTGAATTGTCTATTTCTCCCTTTAATTCTGGCATTTTTCCTTCATGTAGGTGTATATACATTTATAATATTTATCTTCCTATGGATCGATGCTTTTATCATTATAAGATAACAATTTTCATCTTAAAATCTATTGTCCAATATTAGTATACCTACTCCAGTTCTCTTTTGCCTAATGTTTGCATGAATCATCTTTTTTATCCTTTTATATTTAAGTTATTCATGACATTACATATAAAGTGTTTCTTGAAGATAGTATATGATTGGATCATGCTTTTTGTACATCTGCCAGTCTTTGCCTTTTTATTGGAATATTTAATCCATTCACATTTAATGTAATTACTAATAAGACAGAATTTACATCTGCCATTTTGGTATTTTCTATATGTCTTTTCTTTTTTCTTCAGTTCCTCCAGTACTGCCTCTTTTGCATTAAATAGATATTTTTAATTGAACAATTTTAATTCCCTTGTTTCTTTTACTATATTTCTGAGTTAATTTCTTAGTGATTCTATCAAAGATTACAATTAGCACCATAACTTAAAACAATCTAGTTTGGATTAGTTGCAACTTAATTTAAACAGTACACAAAAACTTTCTTCCAATATAGCATCATTCTTTCCTCCTGCTTTGTGCTAGTATTGTCATACAAATTACATCATTATACATTATAAACTCATCTACACAGTTTATAATTATTTACACATTTATCTTTTTGATCAGATGTGTTGAAAAAATTACAAAAATACATTTACACTGTCCTTTATATTTACCTATGTGGTTACCTTTAACTATACTTTTTATTTTTTTATGTGGATTCAAATTACTGGTGAGTGTCCTTTCATTTCAATCTGAAGGACTCCTTCTTTAGTATTTATTACAGAAAAGATGTCTCTAGAGAGTAGTTGCTTCTTTTTATTTTGTTTGTCTGGGAATTCTTAATTTCTCCTCCATTTTTGAATGATTGCTTTGCTCAGTATAAAATTCTTTGACAGTCTTATTCTTTCAGCACTTTGACTATGTCATCCCACTTCCTTCTGGCCTCCATGGTTTCTGATGTGAAGTCAGCTGTTAATTTTATTGAGGAACACTTATATATGATGAGTTGTTTTTCTCTTGCTGCTTTCAATATTCTTTCTTTGTCTTTTGAAAGTTTGTCAATGTTGGGTGTTAAGTGTGGGTCTCTGAGTTTATCCTATTTGGAGTTTGTTGAGCTTCTCAGAAAGGTAGATTAATGTTTTTCATCCAATTTTTGAAGATTTAGCTATCATTTCTTCAAATATTCTTTCTGCTCCTTTCTCTCTCTCTCTTCTCTATTTTTTACTTACATTATTTGTATATTTGATGGGGTCCCACATGTCTCTGGGATTCTGTTCATATTTCTTCATTCTTTTTTCTTTCTGTTCTTCAGCCTGGATAATATCAATTGATCTATCTTCAATTTTGCTGATTCTCTCTTCCAGCTAAAATCTACTGTTAGTCCTTTTAGTGACTTTTTCATATCAGTCATTGTGCTCTTCAACTCCCAAATTTCTATCCAGTTCCTTTTTATAAATTCTATCTCTCCTGGATATTTTCTATCTGAAACATCATTATCATACTCCTATTTAATTATTTAGATATGATTTCCTTTAGTTCCTAGAATACACTTATAATAATTGATTTAAAGTCTTAAGTCCAACATCTAGACTTCCTCTATGATAGTTTCTACTAATTCCTTTTTCCCCGTGGAACCATATTTTCCCATTTCTTTGCATGTCCTCTAATTTTTGTTGGAAAAAAATGGACATTTCAAACAATTATAATGTGGCAATTATGGAAAAAAGACCTCCCAACCTCTCCAGGATTGTTATTGTTGTTGCTGTAGCTATTTGTTTGGCAACTTTCCTGGATTAATTCTGTAATATCTGTAATCTTGGTTGTATGCAGTCATTAAGTCTGTACTCAGTTAGCTTAGTGATTAGCTAATGATTGAATGGAGATTTCTTTAAATGCCTTGAAATAATAAGTTTCCCCTCCTTTACCAAGGAGCTCTGTGTGTATGTTGGGGCACATCTTCAATGTGCAAGCAGTTTATAACCCTACCTTAGTCTTTTCTTCCTATTGTGCAGAGCCTCAGGTGAGAGCTTAGGGCCTTCTCAGGTCTTTCCTAGAGATATGAACTTTCCTGCACATGTGCATGGCCTTGTACACCCACAAAAATATGTTGAAGCTTTACAAGGCTCCCTATTGACATCTAGTTTCCTAGATTTCTACTTTAAGGTTTTTGGCCATCCCTTTCCCCCAACTGGTACACCACTTCAGGCAACTGGATGTTAAACAACTAAAGCTGATTGTTTTTCTTACAAAATCCCTAGGGATAGAGCTTTATTCACTGAGTAAATTCTGAGTCACTTCAAATAAAGACAAGCCACCAGAGGGAATCATGGGAAGATGGCATTGGATTAGGCAGGAAGGGCTCAGCACTTTCACAAAAACAATGGGGAAAGAGCCAAAAGCTGTGTGAGAGACCAGCTTTCAGGGTCAGGAGACCAGGAGAGTACTTTACAACATCCCACAGGGTGATGCTCAGAGACACGAAGAACCTGAAACAACAACCATGAGTTACCAAACACCCATGGCATCTGGGAAGGGCTCCCCTCTCCCACACTGAAGATATTAAGCTGGGGTAAAACCCCTGGCTCATTGAAGCTCACTGAGAGGGGTACAGCCATCTTCCTCCCTGACAGCTGTTTCAAGGGAAAAGGCAGAGGGAGCCGAGTATTTTCTCTTCAGTGAATTTGGCCAGTGGAGGCTGCTTTTCATCTTGACTCTGGCCAGACCAAAACACAGGAAAATGGAGATTTCCTCTCCATGGAAAGGTGCACCGAAGAGCAACATCTGCTGGTCAGTCTGGAAATTGCATAGACAAAAACTGCTTTTGGGGGGCTGGCTGTAACCCAGTGGATAGGGCGCCGGTCCACCACATGGGAGGCCCCGGGTTCGGTTCCCGGGGACCTCTCCAAGCGGGCAGACCGCCTGAGAGGGCAAACCACCGTGGGCGGGGCAGAGCCACCGTGGGTAGGGCAAAAAGCTGCCAGGGGAAGGGCAAGTCTCCCGCGAACAGAGCAGATCTGCCCGCGAACGGAGCAGAGCCGCCTGGGAACAGGAGCAGAGCCACCCACGAATGGAAGCAGAGCCGCCCACAAGCAGGTCAAGCTGCCTGTGCATGGTGAGCTGACTCGGCATGTCACCGCAGCGGGGGGAGACAAAAGCAGACATAGAAGAACACAAAAATGAACACACAGCAAGAGCAAGCAGAAAGGGGAGGGATATGTAACAAAAAAAAAACAAAACTGCTTTTGGGTCTTTCTGTTCTCTAATTCCTGGGAGAATATCTGTAGGCCATTAGTGAGTCCCTGGCACAATACTGATAACTTCAGCTGGACAATTTTAAAGACTTAGAATAACTTGAACCAAATATCAAAGAACTGTGAAAAAATACGCAAGAAAGAAATTGGCCATCAGAGTAAATTCACCATCATATTCAGATTCCTAGACATCAGCAAAAAATCACAAGCTATACTAAAAACATAAAGAGTTGGCCCAGCCAAAGGAACAAACCAAATAGCCTGAAAAATACAGGATTTAAGACAATTAATCAATGATAATCACAAAATTATCCTAAATCAATTTAAAGAATTGAAAGACAATATGATTAAAGAGATAAAGGATATTAAGAAGACACTGAGTAAGCATCAAGAACAATTTGAAAGTCTTCAAAGAAAAGTAACAAAGCTCATGGGTATGAAATACACAATGGATGAGATTAAAAATACATTAGAGGCACACAGGAACAGATTTGAATTACTCAAATACAGAGTTAGTGATTTCAAAGACATAACATCTGAACTGGAAGATAGGAGAACAGAGAAGAGAATGGGAAAAAAAGGAACAGGATCTCAGGGAATTGAATGCAAACATGAAGCTCACAAGCAGACACATTAATGGTTTCCCAGAAGGAGAAGAGAATGGAAAAGAGGCAGAAAAAATATTTGAGTAAATAATGACCAAAAACTTCCCAACCATTATGAAAGATATAAATATCAATATCCAAGAAGAACAATGCACACCTGACAAAATAAATCTGAACAGATTTACCCCAAGACACCTACTATTGAGAATGATAAATATCAGAGAGAAAGAGAGGATTCTGAAAACAGTAAGAGAAAAGCAAGGCATCACTTACAAAGGAAACTCAATATGATTAAGTGCCAACCTCTCATCAGAAACCATGGAGGAGAGAAGAAAGTGGTATGATGTATTTAAGGTACCAAAAAAGAAAAACTGCCTGCTAAGAATTCTGTATCCAGCAAAGCTGTCCTTCAAAAATGAGGGTGAGTTCAAAGTCTTCACAGAAAAACAGAAACTGATATACTATGTTACCAAAATACCAGAATTACAAGAGATACTAAAGGGAGTGCTGCAGGCTGAAAGGAAAAACAAGGGCAAGAAACAGAGAAGGGTGTAGAAATGAAGATTATTAAGAAGGATAAATTAAAGAGTAAAAAGAGAAATAATAGTATGATATGACAAAATAAGCCAAAGGGGAAAAATGGATGAAATAAGTAATGCCTTTACAGTAAGAACATTGAATGTTAATGGCTTGAACTCCCCAATCAAAAGACATATACTGATAGAATGGATTAAAAAAAAATATGAGCCATCTATATGTTGTTTACAAGACACTCATGTCAGATATAAGGACAAAACCAGGTTGAAAGTGAAAGATTGGGGAAAGATGTTCCATGCAAATAGTAACCAAAGAAGAGCTGGAGTAGTGATACTAATATCAGACAAAATAGATTTTAAATGCAAAATTGTTATAAGGGATGAAGAAGGTCATTATATATAATAAAAGAGATAATTCACCACGAAGAAATAACTATACTAAATATTTATGCACCCAACCTGAGTGCCCCAAGATACATGAGACATATGCTAGAAAAACTGAAGGGAGAAATAGATGTCTACAATAAGAATTAGAGGCTTCAACACACCACTCTCAGTATTGGATAGAACATATGGACGAAGGATAAATAAACAGAGAGCTTGAATAATATGATAAATGAACTAGACCTAACAGATATCTATAGGGCATTGCAAACTAAAACAGCAGGATATACATTCTTTCCAAGTGCTCATGGATCCTTCTCCAAGAGAGACCATATTTGGGTCATAAGACAAGTCTCAATAAATTTTAAAAGATTTAAAATATACAAAACACTTTCTCAAACCATAACAGAATGAAACTGGAAAACCATAATGGAGGAAAAAGGGAAATTTCATAAACATATGGAAATTAAACAACACACTCTTCACTTGATCTTAGCCAAAAGGCCAAGAAGCGATTACAACAACACACTCTTAAAACATCAGTGGGTCCAAAAAGAAATCATAATAGAATTCGGCAAATATCTTGAAATGAATGAAAATGAGAAGACAACATATCAAAACCTAGGGGCACCACAAAGGCAGTGCTGAAAGGAAAATTTACAGCCCTCAATGCTTCCATTAAAAAAGAAGAGAGAGCTAAAATTGAAGATCTAACTGCAAACCTGGAGGAACTAGAAAAAGAACAGCAAACGAATCCCAAACCAAGCTGAAGGAAAGAAATAGTAAAGATCAGAGCAACAAATGAAATCGAGAACAAAAAACCAATAGAGATATCAACAAAACCAATAGTTGGTTCTTTGGAAAGATTAACAAAATCAACAAACCCTTAGCTAGACTGACAAAGAAAAAACAGAGAAGACACAAATAAATGAAATCAGAGATATGAGGCGGGACAGTACCACTGACCCACAGAAATAACCGAGATCATAAGAGGATACTAAGAGAAAACAAGACAATGTAGATGAGAGGGACAAATTCCCAGAAACACGTGAACCACCTACTCTGACCCTAGAAGAAATAGAAGACTTCAAGAATCCAATCACAAGTGAAGAGATTGAAATAGTCATCAAAAGCCTCCCAAAGATGAAAAGCACAGGACAAGATGGCTTCACAGGTAAATTCCACCAATCATTCAAAGACGACCTAATACCAATCTTGTTCAAGCTCTTCCAAAAACTTGAACAGGAAAGAATGTTACCAAACTCATTCTATGAAGCCAACATCACCCTAATACCAAAATAAGATAAAGATGCTATGAAAAAATAAAATCCCTAATAAATATAGATGCAATAGTCCTCAAAAAATATTTGCAAACCAAATCCAAAAGCACATGAAAATAATTATACAGCATGATCAAAGGGTTTTATCCCTCATATACAAGGGTGGTTCGACACAAGGAAATCAATTAGTGTAATAAACCACATTGATAAATTTGAAGAAGAAAAATCACATGATCCTCTCAATAGATGCAGAAAAGGCATTTGACAAAATACAGCACCCTTTCTTGATAAAAAACACCCCAAAAGATTGTAATAGAAGATTTCTCAATATTGTAAAGTATATATATGAAAAAGCTAGAGCTAGCATTGTATTTAATAGTGAAAGACTGAAAGTTTTCCTGCTGAAATCAGGTATGAGACAAGGATGAACACTATCATGATTATTATTCAATATTGTCCTAGAAGTTCTAGCTAGAACAATTAGCCAAGATAAAGAAATAAAAGGCATGGAAATAGGAAAGGATGAAGTAAAACTTTCACTATTGGGATTGGATATAGCTCAAGTGGTTGAGTGTCTGCTTCCCACATATGAGGTCCCAGGTACAAACTTTGGTACTTCCTAAAAAAAAAGAAAAAAAGGAACTTGGGTGAGCCGATGTAGCTCAGTGATTTAGTGCCAGCTTACCATGTATGAGGTCCAGGTTCAATCACTGACCCTGGTACCTAAAAAAAAGTCTTTCACTCTTCACTGATGATATGATCCCTATATCTAGAAAACCCTGAAAAAATCCACAATAAAGCTACTAGAATTAATAGACAAGTTAAGCAAAGTGGTGGGATACAAGATTAATACCTAAAAATCAATAGAGTTTCTATACACTACTGATATGCAATCTGAGGAGGAAATCAGGAAAAAAATTTCATTTGTAATAGCAATTCAACAATCAAATATTTAGGAATAAACTTAACCAAGAACATAAAGGACCTGTACTCAGAAACTATACAACATTGCTCAAGAAACTGAAGAAGACTTAAATAATTGGAAGGACATTTTGTGTTAACTAAAATATAATTAAGATGTCAATTCTACCCAAACTGACTTACAGATTCAATGCAATCCATATAAAAATACCAACAGCTTTTTTTTTTCAGAAATCAAAAAGCCAATAATCAAGTTTATTTGAATGGTAAGGGGTACTGAATAGTCAAAAATGTCTTAAAAAAGAAGGACAAGTTGGAGCACTAACACTTCCTGACTCAAAAGGATATTACTTAGCTAAAGTGATAAAAATAGCATGGTTCTGCAACAAAGACAGACAATTTGACCAATGGAATCAAATCAAGAACTCAGAAATAGACCCTCATATCTATAGCCAAGTGAGTTTTGACAAGGCCCACTCAGTGTCAGAACAGTCTATTCAACAAATGGTGCTGGTAGAACAGAATAGCCATATCCAAAAGAAAGAAAGAAAACCCCTATCTCACACCTTATACAAAAATTAACTCGAAATGCATCAAGGACCTAAATATAAAATCATCAACCATAAAACTCCTAGAAAAAAATGTAGGAAAACATCTTCAAGATCTTGTGGTAGGTGGCAGTTTCTTAAACCTTACACCAAAAACACTAGAAACAAAAGAAAAAATAGATAAATGGGACCTCCTCAAAATTAAACACTTTTGCACCTCCAAGGACTTTTTCAAAAGGGTGAAAAGGCATCTGACTCAAAGGGAGAAAATATTTGGAAATCACATATCTGATAAGGGTTTAATATCCCTGATATATAAAGAGATCATAAAACTCAACAATAAAGGACAAACTCTCCGATTTAAAAATGGGTAAAAGACTTGAAAATACAATTGTCCAAAGAAGAAATACAAATGGCAAAAAACACATGAAAAAATGTTCAACATCACTAGCAATTAGGGAAATGCACATCAAAACTGCAATGAGATATGATTTCACACCTATTAGAATAGCCACTATTAAAAAGACAGAGAACTACAAGTGTTGGAGAGGATGTGGAGATAGGAACAGTTATTCACTGTTGGTGGGAATGTAGAATGTACAGTCACTGTGAAGGACTGTTTGGTAGTTCCCAAGGAAGTTGAATATAGACTTGCCATGGGACCCTGGCAATACCATTGCTAGGTATATACCCAGAAGGACTGAGAGCTGTGGCATGAATAGACATCTGCACACTGATGTTCATAGTGGTTTTATTCACAATAGCCAAAAGTTGGAAACAACCCTGGCATCTGTCAACTGACAAATGGATAAACAAATTGTGGCATATACACACAACGGAATATTATGCAGTAGTGAGAAGAAATGAAGTTGTGAAGCACATGACAACAAGGATGAACCTGGAAGACATTATGTTGAATGAAGCAAGCCAGACACAAAAGGACAAATACTGTATGATTGTGCCATTATAAACTAAATGTATTGTGCAAACTCATAGAATTAATAATTAGAATATAGGTCACCAGAAAACAGAATGAGGTTAGAGAATGGAATGCTGATGGTTAATCTGTGCAGAACTGGTTAAATGGTTGTTTGTAAATCTTTGGAAATAAATGGAAATGGTAAGAGGACTTCTTGGAAGATGGTGTCGAAGGAGGTAGGTGAGCTCAACTCTCTCATAAAAAGCAATGGAGAAAGGGCAAAAACCTATCCAAGGGAGCTGCTTTGGGGATCTATAGAACAGGAAAGTGCTGTATATCATCTAGGAGGGAGGAAGACAGATAAAGATGCCAAAGGAAAACCAGAACACAGACAACTGCAAGGATATAGAATAAGAGGAAATAAGAGTCAAACAAAGAACCTTACCACACACACACAAATAACAAAATAAGACCCTAGAGTAGAAAAAACCTTGAATAATACATTAGAGGATCTAGACCTAATAGACATATACAGAATATTTTACCCAAATACAGTGGGATATACATTCTTCTCAAGTACACATGGATCATTCTCCAGGAGAGACCACAGGCTAGGCCACAGAACAATTCTCAACAAATTCAGAAAGATTGAAATTATACAAAGTAATTTCTCTGACCACAATAGAATGATGCTGGAAATCAGTAAGGGGCAGAGAATCAGATTAGGCACAAAGATATGGAAGTTAAACAACACACTCTTAGACAATCAGTCAAGGAGGAAATTACAAAAGAAATCAGTAACTACCTTGAAACGAGTGAAAATGACAACACAATGTATCAAAACAAAGGGGATGCAGCAAAAGAGGTAGTGAGAGGGAAATTTATACCCATAAATTCCTATATTAAAAATGAAGAAAGAACTAAAACTGAAGACCTAACTGCACACCTGGAGGAAGTAGAAAAAGAACAGCAAACTAATCCCAAAGCAAGTAGAAAGATTAGAGCAGAGCTAAATGAAATTGAAAATAAGAAAGCACTAGAAAAAATTAACAAAACCAAAAGCAGGCTCTTTGAGAAGATTAATAAAATTGACAAGCAGCTAGACTAACAAAGAAAAAAGAGAAAAGATGCAAATACATAAAATAAGAAATAAGGAAGGGGATATCTCCACTGACCCCACAGAAATAAAGAGTATTATAAGAGGAGACTTTGAAAAATTGTATGCTAAGAAGATGGATAACTTAGATGAAGTGGACAAATTTCTAGAAATACAGAAGCAGCCTGCATTGATGAAAGAAGAAATTGATGAACTCAACAGGCCAATCACAAGTAACAAGATTGAATTAGTCATCAAAAACCTTCCAACTAAGAAAAGCCCAGGACCAGACGTTCACAGGTGAATTCTACCAATCATTCCGGAAAGAACTAACATCAATCCTGCTTAAAATTTTCAAAAAAAAAAAAAAAAAGTGGAGGGAACATTGCCTAACTCATTCTATGATTCCAACATCACCTTAATACCAAAGCCACACAAGGACACCACAAAAGGAAAACTGTAGATCGACCTTTCTAATGAACCTTGATGCTAAAATCCACAACAAAATACTTGCTAATCATATTCAGCAACACATTAAACAAATTATACACCATGATCAAGTGGGTTTCATCCCTGGTATGCAAGGGTGGTTCAACATATGAAAATCAATGCAATACACCACATTAATGGATCAAAATTTAAAAATCACATGATCATCTACCGATACAGAAAAAGCATTTGACAAAATACAGCACCCTTTCCTGATAAAAACACTTCAAAAGATAGGAATAGAAGGAAACTTTCTAAACATGATAAAGTGTATATATGAAGACCTCACAACTAACATCACATTAAATGGTGAAATCCTAAAAGGTTTTCCTCTAATATCTGGAACAAGACAAGGATGCTCACTGTCACTGCTCTTATTTAACATTATGTTAGAAGCTCTTGCTCAAGAACTTAGGCAAGAAAAAGATGTAAAGGCATCCAAATTGGAAAGGAATAAGTAAAAATTTCAATATTTGCAGATGACATGATACTATACTAGAAAGCCCTGAGAAATCTGCAACAAAGCTTCTAGAGCTGATAAATGAGTTCAGTAAAGTAGCAGGATATAAGATCAATGCACAAAAATCAGTAGAGTTTCTATACACCAATAATGAACAATCTGAGGAGGAAATCAAGAAATAGGTAGTATAAGAATCAAATACCTAGGGATAAACTTAACTGAAGATGTAAAAGACTTGTACACAGAAAACTACACAACATTGTTAAAGGAAATAAAAGAAGACCTAAATAAATGGAAGAATATTCCATGCTCTCATGGATAGGAAGACTAAACATCATTAAGATATCTACCTTACCCAAACTGATTTACAGATTTAATGCAATACCAATAAAAATTACAGCAGCATTTTTTACTGAAATGGAAAAGTTAACTATGAAATTTATTTGGAAGGGCAAGGAGTCCCAAATAGCCAAAGACATATTGAAAAAGAAGGTGAAACTGGAAGAATCACACTACCTGGCTTTAAATCATACTACAAAGCTACAGTGCTCAAAACTGCATTTTAAAAATGAGCAAGTGATTTGAATATACACTTCTCCAAAGAAGAAATACAAATGGATAAAAAGCACATGAAAAGATGCTCAACACCAGTAGCTATTAGGGAAATGCAAATCAAACCTACAATGAGATATTATCTTATAGCCATTATACTAGCAGCTATTAAAAAACAGAGAACTGCTAGTGTTGGAGAGGATGTGGAGGAAAGGGAACACTTTTCCACTGCTGGTAGGAATGTAGAATGGTGCAGCCATTGTGGAGGACAGTTTGGCAGTTCCTCAGGAAGCTAAATATAGAACTGCCATGTGATCCAGCAATCCCTCTACTGGGCATATACTCAAAAGAATTGAAAGCAGGGACAAGAACAAATACATGCACATCAATGTTCGTAGCGGCATTATTCACTATTGCCAAAAGCTGGAAGCAACCCAAATGTCCATCAATAGATGAATGGATAAGCAAACTGTGGTATATACATACAATGGAATATTGCTCAGCTGTAAGAAGGAATGCAGTATTAACACACAGGATAACATGGATGAATCTTGAAGACCTTATGTTGAGTGAAGTAAGCCAGGCACTGAAGAATAAATATTACATTACCTCACTGATAAGAATTAAGCAAATTGATCAGATACACAGAGCTAGAGTATGGAAGATAGGTTTACAGGAAACAGAAAGGGAGCAGAGGGTCATGAGCCAAAGCCCATATGGACAAAATCTATGATAAGATGTAAGGGTGTATTTGTGCAGTGGATGTACAGTTGTGCACTGTATAAGTGGTACAGTGATGAAATTGGGTTCGGCAGTGCTGGTCTGTGAGGGGGTGCAGGGTGGGGGGTTTTGGTTAGATTATCCATGGAACTGGGGGTAGGGTTAGGGGAAGGAGCAGGTGAACTCTGGGGACTGTTCTTTTGGCAAATATGGCAAAGGAGGGTTACTGATGTAGGGTATTGGATGTGGAGTGGATAAATGGGAAAGGGCATACCTGGGGCATGCTTCTATGGAATGTGTAAGTGTTCATCTTGTCATAGTGTGTTATAACAGTGAGTGAAGACCCACACAATAAACAAGAAAATACTAAACTTCCATCCTGGGGAGTCCTGCTATTTCTCAATAGAGGGACAAGAATTCCTTGAGAACATAGGCAATGCCTAATAAAAGAAAGCAGACAATTCTTCAAAAATTGAAACTTAGTGGTTACCATAGTTTCCAAGGGGAGGGGGAGGGAAGAATACAATAGATGGAGCATGGGACATTTTTTAGGGCATAATTGTTCTGCATGTTCTTACAATAATGGATACAGGCCATTTTAAATTTCATCAAAACCTATAAAAGTATAAGGTCCAAAATGTAAACTATAATGTAAACCATTACCATGGTTAGTATCAATGCTTCAATATTTGTACATCAATCATAACAAATATACTATTTGCATGTAAAATGTTATTAATATGGGGCCGGCTCAATAGCCCAGTGGATAGGGCGTCGGCATACCATATGGGAGGCCCTGGGTTCGATTCCCGGGGACCTCTCCTAGCGGGCAGACTGCCTTGAGAATGGCAAGCTGCCATGGGCAGGCTGGAGCCGCCGTGGGCAGGGCAAGAAGCTGCCACGGACATGGCAAGAGCCGCCACGGGCAGGGCAGGTCACCTGCGGATGGAGTGCAGCCAGCCACCCGTGAACTGAAGCAAGCGCCGGCCATGAACGGATGCAGAGACCGCCCACAAGCGGGGAAAGCCGCGCCTGCGCAGTGTCCAATCTCGGCGCGTCGCCGCAGCGGGGGGAAGGGGAGATATGTAATAAAATAAATAAATCTTTAAAAAAAATGTTATTAATATGAGAAAGGAGGAGGGCATTGGGTATATGGAAATCCCCTATATTCTCTATGTGACTTTTCTGTAACCTGAAGCTTCTTTGAAATAAAATGAAAAAAATAAGACATGGGGGAAATATATGGAAGAAAATGGTACTGTACATACCAAGCAACAGATCTAACAGTGATGAAAGACACAATGTCTATAAAAACATTTTTATTTCAAATTTTAAAAGAATTTTTGTATTTTATATGTTATTTTAAAAACTATTATTTCATTTTCTTATTCATTTTATTTGGTTATTTTGTTGGCTTCATTTTTTGAGAGGTTTTGGATTACAAAAGGGTCACAACTGTGGCAGGGGAAGATCATTGATGTGGGGTGTTGGTGATGTGGGGATACATGGGTAGGGTTCGCCTGGGGCATGCCTCCAAGGCATATGAATATGTTCAAGTGTTCATGGGGTATTATCTCATTTGGTGGAGATCCACACAACAACTGAAAGATTATTGAATTCCCATCCTGGGGGGTTCTGCTACATTCTCTAACAGGACAGCAAGAATCCCCTGAGTACAAAGGCAGTACCTAGTGAAGGAAGACAGATCATTACCCCAGACCCTTGATATTTATGATTGTACTTATGAACCTTTTCTTGTGAAATTGAAACTTAACCTAGTGTTATATACTGTCTAAGAGTTACATCCAGAAAGCCTCCTTGTTGCTCAAATGTGGCCTCACTCTAAGCCAAACTCAGCATATAAATGTACTACCTTTCCCCTGGCATGGGACATGACTCCTGGGGATGAGCCTCCCTGGCACCAGGGAATTGTTACTAAGCACCAACTAGCAATGCATCTGGAAAAAAAACCTTGACCAAAAGAGATAAAATGTAAAGACAAATGAATTTATATGGTTAAGAGACTTCAAAGTGAGTTGGGAGGTCATTCCAGAGGTTACGCTTATGCACATTTCAGCAGGATCTCTTTGACAGCCACAGTAAATGGTGCCTTAAATAGTGGGGTTCCTGAGGGCTCTAGAGACATCAAGACACTATAAGCAGAGCAGACAGCTCAGGAATTCAGCACCCTGTCAGGGGGCCTTACTTTGGAATTTATGTTCCCCAGTGTAACAGAGTTAGACTCATTTATAGATTCCCTACATATGGCTCTTCTGCCCCTTTTATTTGAACCTATAATTACTACTATACTTGTTGAATATATGTCCCAGAGACTTAAAACTTTGGTCTATCCATGTGCCAGTTGAGCCCTGAATCTCAGCAGAGTTGCAATGCCTACTCTCCAGTCCATTGGACTCACCCAGTACAACTAACAAGGAGATGATGATGGTCAACGCCCATCTCAAGGAACAAAGAGTGTCTGCAACTGCAACCAAGATGGTTCCATCCATCTGCCCAGTGGGATCTAAGCCCCCTCTCAATTAGAAGCAGAGTAACCATTACCATCCCCAAATACTCAGGATTGAGGAATGAACAATGGGCTAAAGTAGACTTATTATACTACAGACTTATTATTATTCTAGCAGTGGA
>PVKH010012320.1:0-17333 GCA_004027955.1 Chaetophractus vellerosus | reverse complement strand
GGGGGGGGGGGGGGGGAGGGGACATGCAACCAAAAAAAAATTAAAATTAATAAATAAATAAAAAACCCAAGGGAAAAAAATTAAAAATCCATTTAAGAAAAGTAACACAAGGGGAGAAAATAAGTTGAATTGAAAGTAACATTTTATATTCACATTAGAAGAGATATTGAAATTAGTAATACCCAGAAAATATTAACACAGATCCAAAAACATGCAATATTAAAAAAAAAATCAAATATATTCCCAGCCTTATGAAGTACGTAAGGAAATACAAACCATTGGAAGAATGAAGAAGGCTGAGCAAAGTGTCCAGTAAATATCTGATGATAGTACGTAACTGCTCTGTGGAAGACATCTGAATTAAATCTTTTGGATCAGATGTTTCACTCAACATCTTCCGACTTGCACCTAGAGCTACTTTGAGCCTCTGCACTGCATTATGAGCCAAATTTAGTTGAAGCTGTAGCTGAATACAATCCTGATAGGCAGAAAAAACTCTACTGTCTTCCTCGACTGCCTTATCTGGCTTCCGCAAAAAGTACTGTGCATTGTTAGCACTATTGAGAGGAGGAAGATCGATACTTTGCAAAAGAGTTTCCAGTCGATGACAAGCTAAGTTATACCTATAAGCAAAAATAAATGAATAGAATAATTCCTGCAATGTTCCCTTGACATATATTTAAGAATATATACCAAGAGTTAAATCTCTAAAACATGTTAACACACAACCATTAAAACTGATTAATCAAGTGTTAAGTACAAATAAATGGAGCCAATTCTTTATTCATAATATTTTCATGCAATAAATAAGATTGAAATGTGCTAGTGTCCTGCTTCCTTTTGTTCTTTTCCATGTACCTATGAATAGACATTTCTTGACAGAATATAAGCAAAACAAGATTACAATATATTTGTAATTTTCTACTAACCTGCACTGTATATCCTCCTGTAGAGCAACCATCATTGATAAATGCTGGTCAATTTCTGGCTGGTTTGCAGATTCTCCCTCTCCCCTTAGAGGATCATGCATTAACTTCAGTTCACTCTCCCATGGCAAGATATAAGTATGACCATAGTAAAATCCTAAGGGGATTTTGGCTCTGGCATTTGTACTTCCATAACGTCCAATGACAGTGATCTGAAATGAAATATTATAAATATACATACACACACACACACACACACACACACACACCTGCCACAATAAAAATCTGAGCAAAGTATTTGAAAAGATATAGTTATAACTTTTAATAACTTGTCTGAGTATTTTTAATAACTTGTCTAAAACATATGGAAAGCACATTAATCCATTTATTTTCTTGAAGTTGTTCACCTTCATGAATCTGCACACAGGAGATGGTATTAAGTCATGAAGAATTAGCGAATGGGTACTTATATCAGTTGCCACTACCAATCGCCTTCCATCCACCTCTTCTCCTAATGTCCAAATGTCAATTGACAAGGAGGCCAAGTCTCCACAAGTAGGAATCAATACATCTGTCAACAGTATAGGTCTGCCAAAATCCAAGGTCACAAACCTCCTTGCTCCTATGACAGAAAAAGAGAAAGCAACAGTTAAAAAACTATATCATGGGAACCAGCTGTGGCTCAATTGGTTGGGCTCTGGTTTACCACATGGGAGGCCCCAGGTTCAGTTCCCGGGGCCTCCTGGAGAAGGCAAGCCACCGCACAGTGAGCTGACTCAGCGGGATGACGCAACAGGGGGAGACCAGCAGACACAGAAAAACACAAAAGCAAATGAACACAGCAAGCACAAGCAGCAAGGGGGGATATAAAAGTAAATAAAAATAAATCTTAAAAACAAAAACTATATTATATGTAATAAACCAAAAGTTCCATGCAAAAACAGTTGGGAGGATTCATCTTAAAATATGAAATTAAGTTACTGAACTACCAACAAATGAGAAAAAAAGTAAATGAGTTAAAAAAGGACTCTCAGTTCTCATTTAAAATTTTCTGAAGCCCCAGTATATGTTAGTTAAGTACCTATCTTCTCTTCTTTCAGCCATATGGCCATTTTTTTTCCCCACAAGTAGATGCATTAATGGTATTGTATGGTATTATTTGATTTTAGTTTTCTTAAGTCTTGTATAACTTCTTATAGAGTTGTATATTGTACTCAATATATAACATGAAAATGAAAAGCTGAAATCATCTGTATTCAAAACTAGCACTAAATAATCCCTTGGGAAGATCCTACAATGGAGACAGACATAGCCTTTCTCAATGATTCAAACAATCTCCTCCACCAAGCCCCTATCCCTCACTCCAAAGTTGGTAAATCACTGTCTCTTCAGCTCAGGACTGGTGAAGTAAACAGCTTACTCCCAAGAGCCAAATTAATGAATGAGTATGAATTTTCTGGGTAAGCATTACAATCCATACTCAACAGCGTTGAGATGTGCCCACAAGTGAGAAGCAAGAATGAACTGAGAAGAACAAAAGGAAGAGCATATCTACATCTCTCATCTCATGCACATTTCAGGGGTAAGTTCAATTAGTGACACAGCAGGCAGAGTTATCAATAATATTTTAATTTTTTTTCTTCTGCATTGGGTAGAATTTGAGAGGAAGGGGTGCTATTAATTTTAATAACTACATTTTACAGTGAAGGAACCCAACTAAATTAAACATTTAGGACTAGCGCTATTCTCAATGGAGCTAATTTAAAAGAAGACAAAGCAATTGTCAATACTTCCCTAAATAGAAAACTATTAAACATTAAACCAAAAATATGATTCTCCTCTTTGGGAACATATGTGTTGCAGACACTTCCAAACAGCATTATAAACAACTGCTTACATCACATAAGACTGCACAACTACAAATTTTTACTCTAACTGTTATAAACACTAAGGTTGCTACAAATCAAATGAATAGTTGGGCAGAAAACACCAAAAACCTTTTTTTTTTCCTCTTCCAAAGAGGAAACAGGTCATTGTAACAAAGCAAACGTCGCTTATTGTTCATATAATGAAAAGTGCTGGTGTATACTATATCCATGTTAATTCCTCCCATCATACACACCTAAAGATTTTGTTGAATTCTGTTGCTACTCAAGGCCAGAATTAACAGTTGGTAAGATTTTAAGTTAAGAATTTCCTATCGTTTATTAATAAAGATGTTCTAATTGAAAGTACCTACACCAACCACAGTTCTCTTGCACACAATCTTAAGTAAAATCTGAATTATCTAGAGACCAGGAAAGGTTATTAATCTTAGATACTGTTATTAAAATGAATAGTATTTTGATCTGTTGTTCCCAGAAAACGGTTCCACTACTAGAATGGTGGTCTTAGGAATTTTTCCTTGAATGTACTTTCTAGTATAGAAGCTACAATAAAGATAAATACTTAGTTCAATCATAGTCAACAGTCAAGATCCCTGTACAGATAGGATTCCTGTTTGGAGAGAATTAGTGGACCACTCAGCAACACTTTTCCCTTCAACTTGGTGAGCATAGAGTTTGAGCCTTATGTAGTACTTATTCTTGATAAAATGTACATACTCAAGAGCAGATGTTATTGATTTACAAAGGAAAAGCAAACTGAATAATGTTAAGTCTTAAAAGGGCTTGCAGAGTAGGCCAGAAAAAAAATTTTTAACAAAGTCAAAGGATTACCTGAATGCATTCGCTCTATAATAATGGACTGGTGAGGTGGAGGTTGAAGAAAATGTGAAGCATGAGAAATTGCAAACGCTAGACCAGAACCAAGTGGATTCTAGAAAAGAAAAAAATATAACTCTACTGATAATACTTTCTCTATGTAATAACTACTAATCATAATATCAAATTAACAAATCTCATTTTCTGATGTGTATTCTATAATATTTTATATGAGAAAATAATCTAATATGAAGTATCATGTTGATAAAATAAAAGTTTGTTTTCTGAAGTTCTATCAAAATATTTTAAATGTCTAAAATAATACCTATTTAAAACATAATAATTTACCATTCTGCACTTGTTGGAATTTTTGTTATGTGCAGCAAGATTCACTGCTGGGGGATCAATGACTGAGCCTGGGAAAAGCTGTGCAAGTTCTGCATTAATCACAACGGAAACTGCTTCATTGGGTGGGGTGAGTGGTGGAGTCATAAAGAGTGGTGTTGTTTTTGGAGTGGGTGGAATAACATCAGATGGATGAATGAAGAATCCCGGGGCTGCCACTGGGTTGGAAGGCACAGAGTTGTGAACAGGACCTATTGCTGATGACGCTGCTGCTGATGCTGCTGCAGCTGCTGCAGCTGTTGTCTGATGTAACTTGGCTTCCAGCTTTGCTTTCTGTAAAAGAAGTAAAAGCAACATATATAGACTAATCCTGCCTACCTAAGGAATAGGGAATACTACATGGGAATATATTATGAAGACAAGCATGATTAATTGGATCCTAGTTAAATAAAGAAGAAATTAATCAAACTGGAATCAACATTAGTGGGGCATTTCTTTGCTACATCCACTTCAATGAAAAATTGGTATAAAATTCCCTGAATATTTGAGATCTGTGATTTTCTCAAGGCAAATGTGAAAAGGAAGCAGAACTGTTAAATGTAAATAAGGTAACATTTTGCTCAAAACACAATATTAACAGGAAGTGGATTCTTATGTTGACTAACCTGATACAATTCACCTCCTGGAATTACCACAGATTGCATTTATTTATTTATTTATTTATTTATTTATTTTGTAGGTACCAGGGCTGGGATTGAAGCCCGGAACCTCATATGTGGGAAGCCAGCGCTCAACCACTGAGCCACATCAGCTATCTGAATTGGTTTTTTTTCATTTGTTTGCTTGTTGTTTGTTTTTCTGTTTATAGGAGGCATCAGGAACCAAACCCAGGACCTCCCATGTGGGAAGCAGGTGCTCAACCACTTGAGCCACATCTGCTCGCCCACAGCTTGCATTTAGATCACAACGAAATCTAAAAAACAGTCATTATTACTAAATTTTAAGTCACATTAATTTAACGTGTTTTTTTTTTATTTTTTAGGTTCTATACTAGAGTGAAAATAACTGTTTGAAATGTATGATCAAGAGTTTTTAAACAGAGTAGGAATGCATTTTAATTCAAGATTGTACAAAAAGTATTAATTATATTCCCTCAAAATATGTATCCAACAAAAATGCATTTATGTAATTTCAGAAATTTAAATATATCACAAAGACTTTACCTCAATTTTGGTTGAAAATGATTAGCTCAGATCGGTCAACCTACTTTCCTTTATGAAATTAATGGTCATTTTTACAGTACTTTTTCAGCTTTTGAAGTTTAGAGACAGCATGAACAAAGAGCCAAATAGTCTCCAACCTGTTGCTGAAGCTTCAAAAGCTGCTGCTGTTTCTCTTGCAGCACCTGTAGCTGTTGCTCGGCTGAAGCCATTGCATGAGAGAGAGACTGCAAAGCTACCTGGGCTGCTGAACTCAGGGCTGTCGAAGCTTCCCCAACTGTCCCAGATGATAGTCCACCTACTGCTGGAGTAACCCCGAAGGAACTCACTGGTATAAGACAAGAGGGGAAAGAAAAAAAAGGATGAAGAAAAGGTGCAAACAGAAATATATTCAAGGTAATATACTATTTTGCCACTAAAACTACAGTTAATTTTTTTATGATAGGAATCTAAAAGTATAAAATTAGGTAATCTTGATGGTAAAGTATGTTAATAATAGTATTCAAGTCCTAAGGTATCCAGGAATAACTTCTAAATCAAAAAAAATTAAAATCAGTATAGTTTTTATTTTAAAAATATTTTCAGCATAGAGGAATTTAATTTTAGTAGAATGGTAATTCAAATTAAGAATAATCTTATACAATTTGAGCATAAGAAATAAACTGAAATTTGCTTTAAGAAGTTTGCTTATATCAAAACACTAACCCCCTCCCCCAAAAAAGAAAAACTTTGTTAAGACCATTTAAAAAAATGGCATTTATTTCTTCATTTTAAAGAATTGCCTAGACAGAGTTGAAACTTGTGGAGAATATACAGGGCAATGTTTTTCAGCAAATGCACCAAAGAATACTAATATGATTAAAGCATGTCCCAAGCACAATCAAATAAATCTGGCAGACACTGCTTAACATAAACCATGAACATGATGATCATCAAAGGCTCTATGAAATCCTACATGTTAAGGAATCTCTTTGACTTTCCTTTTCAATTTATTCAACTATACATTGTAAAAGAACTATTTTTCCATTAAATATTTACCAAAATAATGGAATACGTTTCAGAAAAGACTGGGATAAAAACTTACTTTCACAACTTACTCTAACTTGTTAGTACAAAGCAAGAGGCAGGGAACCAGTATAATAATGTCAATAGCATTTACATTATAATAGGCATTTACTAGAGAGCTATAATGGGGAATATCCATTATAATAATAGGAAATATTTAGTGTACATTATGTGATTTCAACAGTGATCTACCCTAAGAGGTGGATATTATGATTCTCATTCTTAGGTCATTAAGTAAAGAATGGTTCAGAGAAAGTAACCTGTAAAACTAAAAGTGTAGAGCTGGGATCAGAACCAAGTAAAGCCAAAGCCAATGCAAGGCACTATGCTAAGCAGTGAACTTACATCAACTTATTTAATCTCTTCAATAGCACATAAATAGGTACTATTATTAGCCAATCTTATAAATAATCAAATTAAAGCAGAGGGAAATTAAATAATTTGATCATTAAAGAGTGGAAAGGGATTCGAAGCCAAGCAATCTGACTGCACAGCTTGTACACTTAACGTCAAACAAAGACTGTATTATACCAGGATAGCATTAAACTATAAAAGTAATAAACAATAAAAACAAAAACTATAGGGGAGTGGATGTGGCTCAAGCAACTGGGCGCCTGCCTCCTGGTTTGGTTCCCAGTGCCTCCTGAAGAAGACGAGCAGACAGACAAGGCAGCCCATCTCAGGGGGGTGGGGTGGGGGTGGGGGTTGGACAAAATTTTTAAAAATAATAATTATAAAATAAATAAAATTATTTTTTAAAAACTATATATAGCATCTTATAATTAAAATGACCTCATCTTTAAAAGAAAATCACCATTCGTTACGGTGTGGTCATACTACACGTTAACTTACACAAATTTAACTATACAAGGTTGGACAAAGAGTAATCATAGCTCATTTAATATGCTTGATCCCAAATGAAATCCACCTAGTGTTCCACACCAAAGCAAGAGCTGGTAATTCAAATGCTAGAGGGAAAATTATTACTTATTGTAGCCTTATGGTATCACTTGTACTTTTTGGGTCATTTCAGTGATTTTCATAATTTACCATATGCAATTTTTGCCAGGCTGGGCTGTCTTTAGAACCTAATGCCCAAATAATATTTAAAGGAAAACGAATTAAGACACTACAAACACATAAAAGACATGAACAATCCAAGGAAAATGAGTCAACTTGCTACTAGAAGACTAAATAAAAAATCTTTGTATAATCTGAGTTTTCAATATCATTTTTCACTTTTATAAGAAGGGTCACAAAAACACTAGATACAGAGAATTATAATCAAGGACAAAACAAAGATGACTACTAGCACCATTTCTATTCAACAACATAAAAGAAGTCCTAGGGAGTGCAATAGAGCAAAAAAAGATAAAGTATAAAGATGGAGAAAATATATATATATATAACTATTTATTCACAGAGGACATGATTGTGGATATAAAAAATATATAAAAATACAAATGTATAGATATAAAGAATCTACAAACTATTAATACCAGAAATAGCAGTTATATATAATAGGGGAAATAGAGATTGAAAGGTGAAGAATTTTGTCCATTTTGTTTATTATTATTATTTAAATAATGAAAATACTCTAAAAATGATTGAAGTGATAAATGCACAACTATGTGATTATACCAAACACCACTCACTGACTGTACAATTTGGATGAAATGCATGCTTTATTAATATATATCAATAAAGTTGATTCGTTAAAAAAAAGATTAATATACACAAATTGATTCTATTTCTGTATACTAACAACAAAAGAATGGAAGATAAAATTATGAATACCAATTATAATTTGCATTAAGAACCTAACAAAAGATGTACAAAATTTTTACATTAGAAACTACAAAACACCACCAAGAAAATTAAAAACCTAAAAAGATTAAGGAAATACTATGCTAAATGACTGAAAGGCATAAGATATTAAGATGTCAATCTTTCCAAACTGATTTATATTCAAATCCAGTGAAAAAGCAGGCTTTTTTTTTTTTTGGTAGAGAATTCAACAAGATGGTTTTAAAAATTAAATGGAAACAAAAAAAGCCTAGAACAGACAAGATGATATTAAGGAAACAGAAATTTGGTGTACTCCACTCCTAGGTGTACATCCAAGAGAAATGAAAACATATACCCACAAAAAAAAATCAAATACAAATATATTCATAGCATCATTATTTGTAATAGACAAAAAGTAGAAACAACTCAAATAATGAAAAATTGATAAATGAATAAACAAAATGCAGTATATCCATAAAATGGAATATTATTTGGTCATAAAAAGGAATAAAGTACTGATACATGCTACAAAGATGAACCTGAAAACAATATTATAGGATTCCATTTACATGAAATGTCCAGAGCAGTCAATTCCATAGTGACAGAAAGATATGTGGTTGCTAGAAGATTGGAGGGAGGGAAGAATTGGGAATGGCTGTTTAACAGATACAGGGTTTATTCTGGGGAAGTGGAAATCTTCTTAAATTAGATAATGGTGATGGTTGCACAGCACTGTGAAATTTTTTATCTCAATTTTAAAAACCTAACTAAAAAAGAAGAAAATAGAAAAAAAAGGAAGGCTGGTAGATTCCATACTATCAGATTTCAAGACTTATTATCAAACTACAGTAATTAAGAAAATGGGGTATTGACATAAGTTTAGAAAAACTGACCAACGGAACATAAAGAGACTCACACATACAGCAGGCTTATAATAGAGGCAACATTGCAATAGAGTAAGGGAAGTAGATAAGGTCTTTTTCCTTATGTTTAGAGAGCAAGAGGGAGAATTAGTAAACTAAGATAGATTAGAAAGAAATACTCATAATAAAGGACTGATAAAAATATTGAAAATGAAATGAGTTATAGTGATAAGGTGTAACATACATGAAACTGGAGACCAAAATGAAAGAGGAAATAGGGAGTAAGAAATATTTGAAGAGTTAATGACTGAGATTTTTAACAGTGATATAAAAGTCAAAGATTCAAGAAGCCCTATTAATCCCAATCAAGATAATACAAATAAAAGAGCATGTAAGAATACTACAGAGAAACAGAAATGCTGAAAAACAAAACAAAACAAAACAAAAGAGTACTGACAGTTGACTCCAAAGCAAAAACAAGAGAAGTACGAAAACAAAGAAAAATTATCTATAAATTACTAGAAGAAATAACCACTAACTAATAATCCAATAACAGGTAAAAATATACTTAAGGAATAAAGATAACACCTCTTGATTCAAATAAATCAAATGAAAAATGTTCTTTTTATGATGTTCAGGTAAGTATAGTTATATTTTGAAAATGAGATACCAGGGAAACATTGTTAATTTAATTATGTTAAACATGACATTTTATTAGCTTAATCAGTTATTAAAGAGGAAATCCCAATTTTTAAAGATACATAGTCATATAGAGGTAAAAATGATACAATATCTGGGATTACTTAAAAGTTCTCAGCATAGAAAAGAAAAAGTGAAAAAATATCCATAATATTGGAATCTGGCTAAAACTATGTGGTTTCTTCAATTATCTTTATTTAATTTTTCCAATAATTTAGTGACACAGTAGACAACAACAAAAGGAAATCTAGTCTTTTTCAGACACAAGGAAAACCATATTAGATAAAAGTTCAAAGGCAAAGAAAGGAATAAAAAGCAAAATGGAACTATGAGGCAAATCCAAAAGAATACTGACTATAAATAACTATAATAATAATGTATTAAGGGGATTAAAATATCCACAGAATATTTTAAAAACCATATAAATCGGGATGACAATGTTCAAGATATTTGCATTGCATGTACAAATAGCAATTAGATTTCTATATGTTAAAAGTACATATTGTGCTCTCTAGGAAACTTACTATCAAAACAGGAAAAACTAGGTGCAATACAAAATATAACCAAAAAAAAAAAGTAAAGTGAAAAAGAAATTTCTAAGGCAAGATAAAGGGAAATCTAATATTATATCTAAAAATCATGGTTGATTTAAATCCAAATATATCAGTAATTACACTGAATGTAAATGAACTAAATGCTCCTTTTGAAAACAAAATATGCAACTGTAGTTTTTCTAAAGATGCAATCACATGCTATTTATAAAATCAAATACCCTTCTGTGATTCAAAACTTCTTCAAAGATGAAGCCAATAAAATAGCCAAATCCAATTATGCACATCTCAGCAGGATCTCATTGACTGCCAAAGTAGATGCTACCCCAAATAGTGGGGCTGCTGAGGGCTCTGGAGACATCTAGACACTATAGTTAGGGCAGATAGCTCAGGAGCTTGGTGCCTTGCCAGTGGGCCCTACTTTGGAATTTATGCTCCCTAGGCTAGGATGACAGAGTTGGACTCAGCTGTGGTTTCCCTACACATGGCGCTTCTGTTCTTCTATTTGAACCTATAATTAATACTAGAGTAGGTAGGTGTTCATATAAAAGACTTAAATCTTTGGGCTGTCCATGTGCCAGCTGGGCCTCAAATCTCAATGGAGTTTCAACACCTATTCTCCAGTTCATTGGTTTCACCAGAACAACAAACAAGAGGTGATGATGGACAACCACCATACCAAGGAACCGAGAGAGTCTACAACTGCAAGAAAGAGAGTCCCATCCATCACCCCTAATGGATCACAGTCCCCTCTCAATTAGAGGTGGAGTGGACATCACCATTCCAGAATCCTCAGGACTGGGAATGAACTATGGACTAAAGTAGACTTACTAGTTTTCTACCATAGACTTATTGTGATCCTAGCAATGGAAGAAATTATATCATTGATGTGGAGGCAGTGGCCAATGGAGGTTCTCAGGACAGGGAGAGGGAAAACCAGGTGTAATGCGGGGGCATTTTCGGGACTTGGGAACTGCCCTGAATGACATTGCAATGACAGATACAGGCCATTATTTTTCCCACAGCCCACTTTAATCCATGCTTTAGTGGCAATGCTCCAAAATGTGTTCATCAATTGCAATGAATGTACCACACTAATGAAGGATGTTATTAATGTGGGAAAGTGTGGGAGGTATGGGCAGTGGGGCATATATGGGAATCCCCTATATTTTTTATGTAACATTTATGTAACCTAAGTATCTTTAAAAAAAAAAAAAAAAAAGGTGTAATATGATGGCATTTTCAGGACATTGGAACTGTCCTGATTGATGTTGCAATGACGGATACAGGCCATTATATATCTTCTCATAACTTACAAAAATGTGTGAGAGAGTTTAAACTATAATGTAAACTATAAACCACACTTAGTGGCCATGCTCTAATGTGTATTTGTCAATTGTAACAAATCAATTGTAACTAATGAAGTATGTTGTTAATGTGAGGAAGTGTGGGAGGGGTAGGGAATGAGGTATATCCCCTACACTTTTGATGTAACAGTTATGTAATCTAAGTATCTTTTAAAAAATAAAAAATAAAAAAATTTTTAAAAAACAAATACCATTGATTGTACACTTTTGATGAACTGTATGCGTTATTAACATCTATCAATAATACTTATTTGTTAAAAGCATTAAATAAATAAAAAGATTTATCTAAAGTTTAAGAAGGCACTGAAAAGTTGAAAGAAAACATATATACCATGCAAATAATAACCATAAGAAAGTTGATGCTAGCTATATAAATGTCAGACAAAGTACGTTTTAGGAGACATGGTAGACTTAGAGGTAAAGACATAATTGATAATGATAAAGGTTTAAATTCCCCAGAAAGACAACCATTCCAAATTTGTATGCTAGCTTCAAGATGTATAAAACAAAACTTGATGAAACTAAAACAGACAATGCCACAGACATAGTAACAAGATTTTTAAGATTTGGCTCTCAGTAACTAAGGAAAAAAAAAAGGACAAAATCATCAGTAAAGACAGAAGTTAAAGAATATAATTAGGAAACTTGACCAAATGAATAGATACATGTTGAATAAACATTATTGTTAATTACTCATGTAATACTATTAAAACTGACTCTACAAATCCCAAACATTTTGCAGAATTAATAATCAGAATATTTCTTTTGACCCCAGCATAGTTTAAATAGAAATCAGTAAAAAGGTAACTAGAACAATCCTCATACTCTTGGAAATTTAGAAATGCATTTCTTTATGATTACTTACTAAAACTGAATATATGAATACTCTATGATGCAGCAAATCAACTTCCATGTTCATGCATGGAAAAATCCACTGATACTAACAGCCCCACAATCTGTTTATCAACAGTACATAAATCAATAGTGGATACATAAAATTTTCTTTTATTCATACACTGGAATCACAAACAGCAATGTAGAAGGACCAACTACCTACATGCAACAAGATGCATGAATTTCACAATCATAATGTCAAGCAGAAGGTGGGAACAGCCCAACCCCCCCGCTAATGGCAAGTGTGTGTGTGTGTGTTTGTGTGTGTGTGTGTGTGTGTGTGTGTGTGTTATGCTATAGTTACAAGCCCTGCTCAACCACAATGTTCAGGAATGCATAATTAAGTGTTTAAATAGAGAGAAACAAACAAAAAAATTACTAAAATTTAAAATAATGGGGCCCGGCTAGATAGCTCAGTGGATAAAGAGCTCCCCGGTGTACCACATGGGAGGCCCTGGGTTCGGTTCCCGGGGACCTCTCCTAGCGGGCAGACCGCCTTGAGAATGGCAAGCCGCCATGGGCGGGCCGGAGCCGCCGACGGCAGGGCAAGAAGCTGCCACGGACATGGCAAGAGCCGCCACGGGCAGGGCAGGTCGCCGGCGGATGGAACGCAGCCAGCCACCCGTGAACTGAAAAACCCGGCCGTGAACAGACGCAGAGACCGCCCACAAGCGGGGAAAGCCGCGCCTGCGCAGTATCCAATCTCGGCGCGTCGCCGCAGCGGGGGGAAGGGGAGATATGTAATAAAATAAATAAATCTTTAAAAAATAATAATAATAAAATAAAATAAAATAAAATAATGCTTAACTTTAGAGACAGTAAATGGAATGGAGCATCAGGATACCTCTTAGGATATTGGAAATGTTATTTCTTGACTTAAATGGTAGCTAGACAGATGTTTTGTTTCGTGATAAATTGCTGAGCAAGTGCTGAACTATACAAATTTTTCCTCCATTTTTCTGTATAGGTATTATAATTTTCTTCTATATATATACACACACACACACTTTTTTTTTGTTTGTTTTTTTGAGGTACCGGGACCAGGGATTGAATTCTGGACCTTGTATGTGGGAAACCAGTGCTCAACCATTGAACCACACAGGCTGCCTTGAACCTTGAGATGGTTTTTTCGTTCATTTGGGAGGTTTTTTGTTGTTTTTGTTTTGTTTTGTTTTGTTTTGTTTTTTTAGGAGGCCCCAGGAATCAAACCTAAGACCTCCCATATAGGAAGCAGGCACTCAACTGCTTGAGCCACATCTGATCCCCTGGATATTATATTTTGCAATTAACATTTTCAAAAGCAAATTAAAACAGGATGTTGAGAGAATATAATCGTATTTCAGCATCTTATGATAATATTTGTTGTCAAGATTTTACCCTAACATTATTAAAAATCTGTCTACTGGTGGTGGTTGGGCACTGGGTGGAAAACAGAGATGACGGATTACTTTTATATGTGTAGACTACCTGTGGAAACATAAGGAACGGGTTCCAGTGCTTGCTTTATAATAGGCAAAATAGGTGGAGATTGGAAAGGAAGGTTTTTCATTTGAAAACTTATCTCTTCATAACAATATTATACTTATTAAAAGCATATTTAATCAAGCAAAAGAAATTTTTTAAAAAGTAGAATAAAAATTATAGACATTTAATCTCATGATATTTCCATTTAATTGTCTGGTTATGTGTCCATTCCAACGTAAATAAAATGGTGTCTAAAAAATGACTATAATAACAATGAACACAAATAAATTTTCATCCTTCTAGCATCTCTAGATTAAGGAAATAATAGCATTTTCATTGAGAGCCTGCATTTTCAATATATAACCATGAACTTCACTTAGTGATTCCTTCCACAATTAGAAGATTTAGGACTATTCTGAATAAAAAGCACTCAAATAAAGAATGAATATATCTCAATAAAACTGCTTAATAAAAAGAGTGAGTTTAAATGTTTATATATAAATCCGTTTGAAATACTGATAAGTCCATTACATGTTAACATAAACAACACATATTTCATGAAAAAATAAATATGTTTGCCAAAAAAAAAAAGGAGAAAAATGAAAGAGTAGGTCCTTTTAAAACCCCTTGCCCTTCTGGAGCCAATGGCAACATTAAATTTTTCATAACTTCTCATACAACCTGTTTTTGATAAATTGTTGAAAAGGGAGGAAAAAAAAGATACCTTCAAAATAAGACCACCAACAGCAGTATCAGTTCAAGACAATAGTCAAATCTATCAGTGACTATAATATGCATATAAAATCATGTACCAACATTTTTGATTACCAAACTTTAAATATTTACGCCAAAATAGGACTAATTATAAATAAACAATGATCCTATAATGTGAGAAAACACAGAAACCAAAATGCAAAAGGAAACAGAAGATTCCACTGAAGTAATTAAAACCTTAATTTTTAAGTGAAGATATTTATTTAAAATCTCAACACCATATATTTAACAAACTCAAATTGTGGTTCATATAGACAAAGTTGTTTTAAAATAGTTTAAAAAATATTATTCCCTCTTCACTCATTTAAATATTCCCAAACACATTACTGGTATCTTTAAATGCAAGAAATAACAATATACCAAAATTAATTAGTACACAAAACAAAACTGGCTATCAATTGATGATTGTTGGAGCTGGATAATGGAAACATGGAATCCACTTTACTCTTCTGTCAACTTCTGTTTTGTTTTGGATTGTCCAAATTAAAAAAGCCTTTACAAGTGCACAGAGTTTTTCTTTTAGGAATAATGAAATTGTTCTAAAATTGTTGGTAGTGATAAATGCACAACACTGTGATTATACTAAAAGCCACTGATTGTACACTATGGGTGGATTTTGTGATATGTGAATATATCTCAATAAAACTGCTTTTAAAAATAATAAAAATAATAAAGGGCAGAAAACAGTACACTGGTGGGTAGGGGAAAAATACATACAAAACTATGAATTGATTTAGAAAAAAATATAGTTACTTATGATTTTTCCCCCAAATTATGCCTAGTTTTCTATTTAACATTACAGCAATGAAACGGTCACATATTATAAATTTTTTAACTACTTATATATCACTTTATACTTTTAACTGAATTGCATATATAATAAAAGAAGGTATATACCAGTAAACGTACTTGCATCATCCCTTTCTATTCTGGTTCCATCACTAGTTGACACACAAGTAAAGTGCAGAGGTTCAACTTCTAGAAGTCCAGTGAGAGAGGTGAAACTACCCTCAGCAGCTGTGCAACTACTGACCTTCCCATTTCCTAAAATAGAAAAAAGGCAAGCTTTATATATATAATCTTAAAAAGGCAACAGTCATACTGGGAATTAGATTCTACTCCAATTTTAATTAGAGAGCAGGTATGACTACACAACTGTTACACTGTGCCTCAGCAATGAAAAAGGTATTAGGAAAACTTTAAAAACAAAACAAAACACAACATCACAAGATACTAGTTTACTTACTACAAAAACAGAGCTGCATAAAAGCAACTTAATAGGCAGTCATAAGAATCATGGGTAAAGTTTGCTACAACTGTGAAACTTTAGTGATTTAAATTCTAAAAGCAAGACTAAACTATCATAACTGTTGTCCCATGTCCCACTGGTGCAGAGCAAAGGGCCTGATATGTGTTCAAAAAATATTCATTGAGCACTTACTTTACTCAATACAAGACATGGCAGATACAATAGCGAAAGGATAGACCCCAGTTCTCATGAAATTTATCTTCTGTGATAGAAGTTAGTACGCATTAAACAAGTAATTATACAATTGAACCTTTATAAATGAATGTGCTAAGTTCTACTTAAGAGAAGTTCAAGAAACTAATAAGCCAAGGGGAAATCATAATTAAGTCAAGGGTAAAAAAAAAAGATTCCCTGATAAAGCGATAAGGGAAGAATAAAGGAAGTCCTCTTTATATATCTTTAAAATAATTAAGGGAAGCGGCTGTGGCTTAATTGGTTGGGCTCCCGTTTACCATATGGGGGGCCCTGGTTCGATTCCGGGGGCCTCCTGGTGAAGGCAACCTGGCGCATGCTATGCGGTGAGCTGACTCAGCAAGACGAGGCAACAAAGGGAGACAAGCAGACACAGAAAAACACACAGCAAATGGACACAGCAGGCACAAGCAGCAAGAGGGGGATAAATAAATAAAAATAAATCTTTAAAAAATAAAAAAATAAATAAATAAAATAATTAACCCTAAAGGAGCTTTTGTTTATGCTGAATGGATAGATGGATAATTTCTAATATCACAAGTGTAATGAGAATATTTTAAATAACTAATTCATTCATTAATAAATCCATTAGATAGTAAAATAAATAGTATATTTTATGAAAAATAACTTTTATAAAACAAAAATAATTTAATGAGAATAGTGGCAATGTTTGCCATTTCTGTATATCTTTTAAAAATCTACCTTACCAGAGGACAGCTGGATTGACCTACTTGCCCCTGCATTCAATATATTGCAATATGGTTTTTTTTGGGTAAAGTGCATGAAAAGAGTCCGACCCAATAGAAATAAATAGTTGGAAAAGGAAGGAATATTTTAATGGTTTTGGATATTCAAAAATTAGACAAGTGGTAGTTTCTTAAAGGTTTAGTTGAAAATTGAAATTTTATCAATGAACTTCTCAAAATCTATTATGTTAGAATTATTTGGTCTACTTTAAATGAATCTTTTACTCATGTTTGATTTTGAAACATCATGCATTGGTCATTTAGTATATAATGGTTTACTGCTGTATGCAGATCTTCCAAACATTGACACACTTCATTATACAATATTTGAAAACAAGAACCACAAATAACACCATATCCCATCAGAAAAATATTTAAGTATTAGGAAACTGTCAAGTTCACCACAGAGGATAAAGTTTTGTAAAAGT
>PVKH010012319.1:0-17360 GCA_004027955.1 Chaetophractus vellerosus | reverse complement strand
CTATTCTTTTGTATGTTCAGTTTCAGAGACCCTGCCTTCAAGTTCACTGATGCTTTCTTCTGTCTCTTTAAATCTGCTGTTATATGCTTCCAGGGTATTTTAATTTCATTTATTGTGCCTTTCATTCCCATAAGATTTACCATTTTTCTATGTATGTTTTCAAATTATTCTTTTCTCAGCTAGTGTTTTCTTGATGTCCTTAATCTCTTTAGCCATCTCATTGAATTTATTAAGGACATTTGTTTGAAGATCTATGATTAGTTGTCTCAACTCCTTTATGTCATGTGGAGGCTTAATTTTTTCCTTTGACTCAGGCATATTTTCCTGTTTCTTGGTATGGTTTGTAATTTTTTGTTGGTGTCTCAGAATTGGATTTACTTGATGTATTTATTCTGGGCTCAGTTTCTGTTTTAGTCTAGGGCTTTCTATTTGATTGGCTTTGTGCTACAGCTCCTCTTTTATACTTGGTTCAACTTGATTTGGAACTTTACAGCGGCTCGTGTTTAACCAATTCCAGCTTGTTTATCAGTTTTTCCTCTGTTTTTTTGCCCTTTCTCCGTTGCTGGTTGTAGAGTGGGAGCCAAGGATGTGGTTTGTACTGTATGTCATGGAGGCTGAAGCTTCCTTCATTGCCCCATGAAGTGATGAAACTTTTCCCACTTTTCTTCCCTTCCAGGGGTAGGGACAGAGCTGCAGCCACTTGCAGCAATCCAAGCCATACGGGCCAAGACCATTTGTAGTTGTTCAAAGAGACTGGTGAAACTCCATGCCCCTTCCTCCCTTGCCTGGGGCAGGGGTGGGGCCACATGTGTGGGCAGTAAACTAAGTCATGTGGGTAAAAACTGACTGCAGTTGCCCAAATAGCCTGACGAAGCACTGGCCCTTCCTTTCCCCTGCCAGGGATGGGGATGGAGCCACAGGTATGTGCAACAATCTTGTCCATGCAGGCCAAAAGTGACTGCAATTGTCTGGAGAGGCTGAGGGAGCACTGCCTCTCCTCCTCCTTGTCAGGGTTGGGGATGGAGCCACAGAAGTCCCAACAATCTAGCCCCTGCAGGCCTAAAGTGCCTACAGTTGCCTGGAGAGGCTGGAGAAACACTGCCCCCCACTCTGATCCTATTGGAGGCGGGGCAGGGATTGAGCCATATGTGTACAGCAATCTATTCCTGGCCCAGCAAAAGTACCTGCAGTTGCCTGGAGATGCTGAGGAAACACCGCTCCCAGTCCTGTCTTATTGGAGGCAGGTATGTAGCCACATGGTTACCCTACAATCTACTCTGTGCAGGCTGAAAGTGACTACAGCTGCCCAGTGAGGCTGCTGCAGCTCCCCCCAGCTTTCTCCTTGCTGGAGGTGGGGCTAGAGCTAGGCTAGGGCAGCAATCCAGCCCATGTGGAAATGAAGCTGTCACCTACTGTCACTGTGATTTTCAGTCAGATCTGTTTCCCCTCTTGATGGCGGCAGAGTTAAAATGGAGGCTACAGGGCTTTTTCTGACTTGGACAAGTTAAAACTTTACCCGTTCTTAGGACTGGATATTAGCTAGCAAAATTTACTAATCAGTAGCAGAAATCAGTACCCGATTGTCTCTTCCTCCCCCATTTTTTGGGAAATGGAGCTTTCCATTTTAGCCAGGGCTACAGGGGTATCCTGCACTACCAGCACGGTATGGGCACTGGTCTCCGCAGCATGGAGTCCTCTACTCACGAATCTTCACTGCTGATGGGTCATCTCCTCCTTCTGTTCTTCCAAGGATGTTGCAGGATGTACTTCTGGTCTCCTGGAGCCCCCCAAACAGGTGTTTTAGATAGCTCCTACTGATTAATAACTGTGCTCTAGGGCGAGCTGACTCTTGAAGTGCCCTAATCTGTCACCATCTTGTCGCTCCTCTCATGGATTCCTTTTTAGGGTTGGTGTAGGGAAAGAATTTCTAACTATGGCTCAAATTCCAGAGGCACTAAAAGAAAAGATAGATAAATTTGACTATATAAAAATAAAAGAAATTCACATGGCAATAACTCCACAAACAAAGTCAAAAGACAACTGACAAATTGGGAGAAAGTGTTTGCCACATATTGCAAAGGCAAAAGGCTAATGTCCTTAGTATATAAAGAACTTTTTAAAATTGAGTGACAAAAGATCAAACACCCAATAGAAAAATCAGAAAAATACCAGAACAGACAATTCACAACTCAAAGAAAAATTTAATGGCCCTCAAACATATGAAAAAAATATCTAAACTTGGAAAAATTAGAGAATTGAAAATTAAAACAATAATAAGATATCCTTTTTCACCTACTAGATTGAAAAATAAGAGAAAGTATGGTGACATCTGATTGGGAAATCTGCGGGGAAATAGGCATTCTAATATTGTTAGTAGAAAAGCAAACTGGTTAACCCTTTTGGAGGAGAATTTGTCAATAACCAGACAAAATTACATATACACGTTTTGACTCAGTAATCCCACTTCTAGGACTCTACCCTAAAGATACACCTCCAAATTATGAAATACAAAGTACAAGATTAGTCACTACACCATGTTTGTAATTACAAAATATTGGAAACAACCTACGTGCCTACACATAAGTCAATAGAGAACTATGCAGCTGCAAAATAGAATGAGAAAGATCTACATGAACTGATATGGAGTAAGTGAAAAGAGCTAAGCACAAAATACAGCTATTGTGTGCTACCCTTCATGTAAGAAAAAAGGGGATACAGAAAATATGAATGTATTTGTTAATTTGTGCCAACAGAAGAGAGAAAGAAATAAGGAAAGATAATCCTGAAATTAAAGAGATTGATTACCTGTGGCAAAGGGGGTGGGAAGTAAAAAGAATGGGGAAATGGAAACTAAGTCATAAGGATGAGAAGCTCTGACTCATAGAACCCATGGACTGGCACTTCCAATCCCTGGTTTAGCATACCATGAGTTTTCTTCAGGTTTGGACACAGGAGGACATACAATATTCATTTTTTACTTTTCTGTTTTTTAAATAAACCATATTTCTTCACTTATAAAACAGCACATAGTTCTGCCTAGATATTTTTAACCTACAAGTCTAATACTCCGATTAGGGCAAGAATTAAAATCAAAATCAGTATCAATTTTAAGTACCAAATGAGTAATTTTATTTTTTATCTGTCAATTACAAGTTTATAACCAGTCCTTTTTGTTGGCCACAGGGTGCCTCAGGCACTTTTCACAGTTCTGGACAATCAATCCGTTAATTCTCAGCTGGCTGACTTTGTACAGGGATTAATTACCTGCTTAACACCCTCCTTTGTCTCTCTGAGCACTAACTGACCTTAATTGCCTTCCTTTATGAGGAGATTACAGAAGAACAAGGGGAAGACAGGACTCCCGTGGTCTTCGGTTCATTTCTTGCGTGGGTGGGCAAAGCAGCAAGTTACTGAAGCAGTCACTAAACCTGTTAGGGAGCTTTCTCATTTCACCTGCCATAGCTTGAATTTTGCCATATTTGCTACAAGGACATGTGATCACTCTAGGCCAGATGTCCTGATTATCTTGGAATAACTCTTATTTAAATTTGTACATTTTAATTTAATTGCGAATGCTACTCATCCTTGTTTCCTTGGTGTAGGCAAAAGAACTAGACATGAATTTGAATTCTTTTTTTAATACACTTTATTTTTAGAGAAGTTTTAGATTACAGAAAGCTTATATCAAAAGTATAGGGGATTCCCATATAAACCACCCTCTCCCTCTCCCACATTTCCCCCTATAATAACATTTTACATTATTGTGGTACAATTGTTACAATTGATGAACCAATATTGAAGCAGTGCTACTAGCCAAGGTCTGTGGTTTACATTATGGTTTACACTTTGCTCCATACAGTATTACAGATTTTGACAAAATGTATAATGACCTGTATTGGCCATTGCAATATTATGAAGAACAATTCTAATGCCTTAAACATGTCCTATGTCCACTGATTCTTCCCTCTCCCTCCCCTTAGAACTTCTGGCAACCGTTATCTTTATATCAATGTTGCAGTTTCTTACATTACTACAATGCTAATAAGTCTACTTTGGCCCATGATTGCATTCCCCCCTTACATTTGTTCATTCCTCAATTTTGAGGCTTTTGGGGATGATGTTGCCTGCTCTGCTTCAGCTTAGGAAGGGACTTAGACCTTATGGGGCAGATGGAAGAAACTGTTTTGCTTGCAATTGTAGATACTCTTTTTTATTTTTCAGGGTGGGAGTTTTCCATCATCATTTTGTTAGTTTGAATTTGAATTCTGGCCCTCTTGCTTATTGACCTCAGGCACAACCTCTTGGAATCTTGGTTTTACCATTTGTAAAGCTGGAACAATAATAACTGTTTATAATAAAATCACACTGCCAGTTACCTAGTATCATTGATACTTAGTCTTCTCCTACTTTTTATTTAATCTTCCTTCTGTAGTCAGTAGGAACTCTTCCAACATGAATAAAAAAATAACACATAGAAGCATATTTCCTAAAGTGACTTTGTTTCAATTGGGGTTTGTGATTGTAAGCAACAGAAACTAAGTCTGGATGATTCAAGCTGGAAATTATTAGATTCAAGGATATTGGGTTGATCACAAAATCTCCAGGAAATCTTGAGAACCAAACTTGGAGGCCACATAATCAAGAAAAATCTTTAAACTAAGACCCCAAATTATCTTATCTGGAGTCACATCTCGGTGGTTTAGTAGGCACAGACAGCAACTAATACTTCTAACTGGCTCCACCATCAGAGGATGCTGCTGCCAGACCACTGAACCTACAGTGAATGGACATGGGTAATGCCAATCTTACCAGGGCCGAGTCCTTGGCAGTCCCTGATTTTTCAGTCACCAGCTTCTCAAAGCCTGGGGCAGACTCATCAGATTTCCCAAGCCTATACCTCATGTCTATTGAGGAGTCTACAGGGGAGACTGGTAAAATATCTTTCAGGGTTGTTCATCTTCTCTAGAAGGAGTTGAGCCCTGCCTTATAAGATGAGGGGGTGGAGGTCCCCAGGTATAAGAAAAGGGTCCAGTTGCTGGTCAGTTGAAAAAATGACAAATGTCCACTACATGTTTCATGAGATGTCAGTAAACATTGCATGAGAAAGTGAGGTTATGTTCTGTGTTCAGATAAAAGGGGGAAATATTCTTTCCCTTCCTTTTTCTCCCTGTCCCATCCCTCCTCCCCCACCCACCTTTTATTACCTTCACCTTGCTTATACTTTCTTCTTCTCCAGGTGACTCCTCTCTCTTCTCTCCCTCAAGAAAGTATGTGGAATGATCCTGTGAGGAATGGTGAAGTCTCAGGATAATCTTGAATCCTCTCCAATGTATTAAAGGAAAAAGGAAAATCATTATTAATGTTTGGTATGCATTGCTTATTAATAACAAACATCTTAGAATACAGTTTGTTTTGATATACTATGAGTCACAAACTGATACTTGAACCATGCGGATTTAGACCAAACATTACCAGAAAAGTATTTTGCTCAAAATGTACAGATTGGAGGTTGCCCTACGAACAACATTAACCGTTGCTATCCGCTGGCTTCTGTTGCTGTATCCCTCTTCCCTTCTTCACCTTTACTGAGCACAGCAAGCTATGCTATTACTATTTTACTTAGCTGTGGTGTCCACTTAAGCATGCAGTATCTTTCAACATAAACTGCAATCAACTCTAAATAATTACAAATTTAAATACAGCTTTGTAACTAGCCAACATTAATTGCTGCTCTCCACAATTACAATATTTCCCAAACAATTAAGACCATGGGGTAGTTAATGTACAGCCCCTTCAATTCTTACCTATTATATCAATTACAAATCATTCTGTGGCATCTGGCAGGGCTGATTTGTAAGTTGTGCTATCACCTTATTGAGTTTTTATCCTGTTAATGACCCTGCTGCTACAACCTCTACATCATTCGATATAAATTCACTGTGACTCCATGCTTTAACAGTGGACTAATGTGTGTGTGTGTGTTTCTCTTCAAGAAAAAACTATTGCTTTGTTAGTATTCCAAAAGTTTCTTACTTAATGATCTAGTCCAGGGAATGTCAGAGACTGATTGGTCCCTGAGGCAAAATACACTGTGTATGCCATTGGACCTCATTTCCAGAAAGAGAAAGATATTTGTCTAAATTTAGCAATCCCATGAGTGCTCCTATCTCCAGTCTGGGCCAGTTTCCTCTCACTTCTGACTGAACTTCCCTGCTAACGTTTAAATTTATCCTTCTCCCTGAATGGTCCTTGATACCTCACTCTGAACCCCCATTTTCAGCCTCCTTCCTCCCCACATCATTGCTTTGGGTTGTGGAAGAAATGGACTCCAAGAAGACCATCCCTACTGCTGACCTGGAATGTCCCCGGACCCTCCACATGCCCAGTTTTCATTCTATCATGCGAGACAGATACATGCCAAGACATCCCTCATTCCATTGACAGTGTTGGTCTGGAGGAATTCGGGATGCATCTACCCTTTCTTTTCCTGTCTTCTTTTTGACTGTTTTCCAAAGTATAAGAAATGAGGAAAAGGGAATCAAGAGAAGAGACTGAAAGTTGCCTGAATAATCCTTAAGCTAGATATTTCAAGCACCAAATAAATAAAGGATAACTTAGATACCTACTAATGAACCTAAATTGTTCCAGTTTACCTTTAAAAACGCTAGCATTTATTAGGTTTCAATGTGTCAGGCACAGTATTAGGTTATAGTTAAAAATATAATATAATATAATATAATATAATATAATATAATATAATATAATATAATATAATATAATATAATATAATATAATATAATACAACATAATAAAATACAGTAAATTATATATATCATCGATAATATATAAAATTGCATTATTTAATTCTTACAACCCTATGGAACAAGGATTAAGGGGAATAGGGGTTGTCTGATGTGAAGCAATTGATTCCCTTGTCTGAAAAATTGGTCCTCAATTTGTATTTGGTGTTTGTGCATGAATTACTACTATAGGTTTTATTCTTTGAAATCACTTGAAGGAATTAAGTAATGTTAGGTGAACTACTAGAACAGCAGTTCTGCTTCCAGTAGCAGAAAATTAGGCTGGCATTCTCCAGAGATCTGTACGCAAAATTAGCAGCAGAGAGTAAAAAAGCAGCAACTAATTCTGCTTGAAAAGGAGCAGAAGGGAAGGCACTAATCTTATTAGCAGCTATGTCATCAGTCAAAAAAGCAAGGAGTTAGGAATGAGGCTTTGAAGGCTCTTTTCTCTTTAAAAGTCCCTGTTTCTCTTCTTATTTCAAGACCAATGGCAAGATAAATCATAGTGTCAGAAATGGAATCCAACAGAGGTGAAAATGCAGAGTGGCATGATTGTCCTGTCACACAATTCTGTAAGAACAAGGTATAGCACAAAAGTGACTTTGGACATGCACAGCACTGACTTCGCAGCTGCCACAACCATTTGTTACTGTGTTAAAATTATACTGAAAGCTTTGCAAGAATGGTCCATCTGTGTAAGGTTAGCCTGTGTGGGTGGGCCCAGCAGTCAAATGGATTCAAATAGGGGAGGCATGTATTAAGCTCAGGACCTTCTGCAGAGAAGACACTCTGCCTTGGGCTGGCCATGAGGATGGGCCATAAACCACAGGAATATGCTCCTCAGTCTAAATTGTTTATGGACTTCTCTCCATAGAGACTCTATTGCTGTCTGCTGGGTATGTGGCCCCAGCAGATGGGGTAAGCTGGGTACTTCATAACACCTTTCATGGAGTGGAAGGCTCTGAGTCAACAAAAGCTTATAGTTTGACAAGGATTCCACTTTTCCCAAAGGAAAGGGGCTCAAAGCTCTATAAGAAAGATATTATTTTACATGTTACTATTATGGGAGAACTAATCCTAGACAACAGCTATATATTCAAACTAGTTTGTTTACATTTCATTTTTCCCCTGATATGAGTTGTCCTGCATTTTAGTCCAAGTTTTTAGGGCCTCTGGTCTCTTTACTTGTAAATTCTCTAAGACCCTTTCCAATGGTAGCATTTGTGTTTTGTTACTAATCAGCTAGATTCAGAATAACTGAAATGGTAAAATCACATAGACACAATTGTTTACATGGTATTGTGAGGATATTTTAAAAATGGGAATTATGAGTCACAAAATCTCATGGCATTGACTTAATTTCCAAACAGAAATAATCTCTGGTGACTTGACTAGCAGGAGAAATTTGAAATTCAAAATACAATTACTTTCCCATTTTCACATTCATTGTTAAATTGACAAAATATTCATTTTAAAACCCAATTCATTGTTGATTTTTTTTTCCCAAACACAATTAAGGAACTCTAAATGTCAATATGGCAATTCAGGCTGAATGACAAAGCAATCTCATGCAATAATTTTTAAAGAAAATTGTGGTAAAACCAGAAGTATTTCTGAACAGGTGAACGATCTTTAATCTAGCACTTTGATTAGAGCTAGAGTTCTCAAAAACATTATTTCTCCTCCTTGGCATTATCTAGTTTACTCAGGGAAAATCATTGGCTAAATCCACCACCTTGCATAATTCTGTCTTGGTAGGAAAGTTTACCTCAGTCTTTCAAACTGAGAAGTAGAGACTAGGTTTCCATATTGAATGTTTGCTGTTGGTTTGTATTTATCCCATATCCATTCTTATTTTATTGAATTTTAAAAATAGTACCTTGATTTTTCTTTTGGGAATCACTCCTTTGCTACTATTGGCCTATGAGATTCAGGTGATTGGCACAAAGACCCATCCCTGGCTAATTAGCAGATTTAAATATAATGATTTTGATGACCTGATTTATACCTCATAATACAGCTTTACTTGAAGCTAATCTACTCTTAGACTTATTGGTTATGTGATTTTATAAATTCCATTTTTAAATAACCAAAAGAATACTAGCTGTCTTATATTTGAGCAAAGTCCTTGACTTTTTACACAGTAAATTCAATTCTGTTGTGCTTCCATTTTGGTGCTACTAGGGTCATGGCATTTTTTCATGAACGATAGTCCCAAACTTGCTTATGGGTTTCATTTTCTAAAGTCCCCTCAGGATAAGACACTATGGCTTTTCAAGGCCACAGAGCTGATGTTTGGAAAGGAAAAAGAAATATGCAGGTAGGGCAGAGCTAGTAGTAAGTGAATGGAATGTAGGAACAATCTTTTTCCCCTAGGTAAGGGCATCGAACCTTTCCAAGGAGAAGGAAGGGAAGAAAAATATTTACCTAGTAAAGCCCACAGTAGCACTGTGCAATAAAGAGAAAGTGACATCTGTTACTGTGTTGTACACTGTAATCTCTGAAGAAGAACATCTGGCAGACAAATATCCTCCTAGAGCTTTTGACTCTTTCTAAGGAGAGGTAGAATAGCATAATGTTAAGTTCATAGACTCTGGGGTCAAACTGCCTAGTTCCAAAATCCAACATGGTTGTTTACTGGCAGTGTGATATTGGGCAAGATACTAAACTTCTCTGTGCCTTGGTATCCTCATCTACAAAGTAGGGATAGGAATTAAAGTGATTTAATAGGTTTTGTGTGTTTGTGTATATGCATGTGCTTAAGGAATCAATGTCTACAAAATGCTTACAATGGTGCTGGGCATTTGGAAATGCTATTTTTATTCTTGTCAGGTAGTATTGGTTCATCCTGTTACTATTTGTTCTTTATACATGAAACTTTCGATATTGTTTCATAGCTCTTAGACCTGGGTCTCCATCTAACCTGATTTCCAATGCCTTTTCCCAACTACTGTGTTTCTGACATTGGTGCGTCCATTTTTGAGTCTAGAACCCCAGACTTTCAGTGTGATATATCACGGAGGGGTGACTTGACCAGTATTTTAGCTGAGGCCAGAAGTCTGAAGATGGAGATATTGTTCCATCTCAGCTACTGACAATTGTGTGGCTTTGGAAAGGTCTCTGTGCTTCTCTTCTCTGTAAAATTGGCGCAACTATTCCTGTTGAGTCTACCATGGGTTGATGTGGGAGTCAGTTCCAAGCACTGTCCAGGTAGTCCTCCGTGTATGGGGCTGGGAAAGTTGATTCTGAGTTAGTGGACCTTGAGGTGAGAGCCCGGCATGGTTGTTCACCATTGTATCCCCAGGGCTTGACACAAGGTTGATGCTAAAATGAGTTTGATGAATAAATGAAAAAGTGATTTAATGATAGGAGCACCTTCAGATGTAGGGTTGTCTCAGGTTGTTCACTCACAGGGATTTCCCCCAATAAATACTTCTTCAGTAGGCAAAAAATTAGGCCATATCAGCTTTTAGGTCTCTGATATTGCTAATCCCATTTATTAAATTGTCCCATGTGAAAGTTACATTTATTTGTTATAATGCTTTCTTTTTCATTTTGGTTCAGCAGGTTTTCTTACATCATGGATTAGTGCTGCATATAGGCATATGCCTTTAAATTATTTCTTTTCATAGATGTCCATAAAAAAGACAAAATAATTGAAATTGCTTATACAGGATTTAATAACAAACCATGAAATCTTTAGGGGGCACCTTATGAGTGCTCTTAATAATAGTTCTTTTCTTATGCAAGTCAAATTGAAAAAAACCTATTGCCTTTGTGTGTCACATTTTTCTGTTTTTAATTTGTTGGCAAATTTAGAACAACCTTTAGCAATGCTGACCATAGGTTATATTTGCAAAGTTAGATTGAGGCTTCATTAATCACTGCATCATGAATTTATATAAGGTTTAAAAAGCCTCACAAACATTTGGAACATTTAGTCTTTGATTACTTGCTAGTAAGAGGCTCTTGAATAATTTTTTTGTTAAGGTATCAATGAAAACAAAAAGATTTAGTTTATTTATTAAGGAAACAGTTGCTACAAGCTCTAGGAATGTAATTCCTTTTCCAATCGTATTTAGCATGGTCAATTTCTAGTATGTGAATCTGAGAACTAAACTTTTTTAAGATTGAAATTTGAAAAGAATGTGGCACCAAACTGAGCATTCGGAAGAGCATTAATTTCTGCCAGCATTGTTTTCTTTTTTGTAAATTTTTATCAAAGTGTATCATTCATACTCCAACATACATAAACAATAAGTGTATAGTAAAAAGTGTAAACTTACAGAGCAAACATGCATATCATCAATATTTTGATGATGCTTTTTCATAGTTTGCAAAAATTGTTTCACAACAATGCCAGGTGTTGGTGGTGGGGTGATTCTGGGTGCCCGGCATTAAGTTTTTTTATTTTTTATTTTTATTTTTAAAGATTTAGATTATATAAATGTTACATCAAAAAATATAGGGGATTCCCATATACCTGACCCTGTCTACCTCCCATGCTTTTCCCCATTAACAACATCTTTCATTAATAGTGTGATACATTTGTTACAATTGATGAACGCATATTGAAGCATTGCTACTAACCATGGTCTATAGTTTACATTATAGATTACACTTTGCACCACACAATTTTATAGGTTTTGAAAAAATGTATAATGGCCTGTGTCCGTCATTGCAATGTTATGCAGGACAAATCCAATGTCCCCAAAACTGCCCCATGTTATACCTATTCTGCCCTCCCCCGCCCCTCCAGACCTCTGGTGGCCACTGCCCTTATATCAATAATACAAGTTCTTCCATTGCTAGAATGATAATAAGTCCACTTTAGTCCATACTTGCATTCATCACTTATGTTTGTTCATTCCTCAATCTTGAGGATTTTGGGATGGTAGTGCCACTCTGTTTCTGATTGAGAGGAGGCTTAGATTCCATGGGCATATGGGTGGAACTGTCTTGCTTGCAATTGCAGATACTCTCTGTTTTTTGGGATGGGCATTGCCCATCATCATCCTTTTGTTAGTTGTCCTGGGAGATCCAGTGAACTGGAGAGTAGGTGTTGCAACTCTGCTGAGACTCAGGGCTTAACCAGCATATAAACAGACTGAAGATTTAAGTCTCTGAGACATATACTTAATAAGTATAGTGCTAATTGCAGGTTCAAATAAAAGGGGTAGAAGAGCCTTGTGTGGAAAAATTATAAATGAGTCTAACCTGACTCAATTTCTATAACTCTTTTAGAAGTCAGTCGAAATCCAGTTATAATCTGGGTGGGAAGAGATGCAACTGGATTTCTTGTTAAATTACAGAATAGGTGTAAGAGCTGCTGGAGTTGTGTTTGCTATTGTTCCCTGATTAATTTTGCCTTTAAAGGAGTTCATAATATGAGAGAAGCAGTCTCCTAAGTAGTAGCTTGTCATATTGTCATGAATTAACCTGGCTTTGGGCATTTTTTTTAGAACTCTTAGGAAACAAGATCTCTGGCTTATTAAATAGGAAGTGAAATAAATCTTTATATAAACCCTGGGAAGATGGCATTGGATTAACAGGCAGAGCTCAATGCTCTCACAAAAACAATGGAGAAAGAGCCAAAAGCTGTCCAAGGGACCTACTTTGGGGGTCTGTAGACCAGGACAGTGCTACACAACTCCAGGAGAGTGTGGGACACAGAGATGAAGAAGCCAACATAACAAATGTGAGTTTCTAAGCCCCCACTGTGGCTGGCAGGGTCTCCCCTCCCCTCCCCTCAAAATATTAAGCTGGGGTAAAACCCCTGGCTCACTGTAGCTGACTGAGCGGGAAACAGGCATCTTCCTCCCTGTCAACTGTTTCAAGGGAAAAAAGAGGGGCAGTTGGGGGGGTACGGGGGAGAGCTTTTCTTCAATGAATACAGCCAGCAAAGCCTGCTTTGAATCTCCCAGGAACACAGGAAAGCCCAAACTGAAACACCTCCATGGAAAGTTATGTTGACAAGCATCATCTGCTTGTTGGTTTGGAAATTGAATGGACAAAAACTATATCCTACCCCTGGGAGAAAATCTGTACCCCACTAATGAGTTCCTGGTTCAATTTTGATAACTTAAGCCAGGAAAATTTAAAGAACTAAAATAATTTAACCAAATATCAGAGAAGAGCTGTGAAAAAAGAAAAACATTAGGCAAGGAAGAGAAATTGGCCATCAGAGTAAATTCACCAGTTCAGATGCCTAGGCATCAACAAAAAATTACAAGACGTACTAGGAAACAGGAAGAGATGGCTCAGCCAAAGGAATTAACCATATATCCTGAAGAGATACAGGATTTAAGACAATTAATCAGTATAATCATACAACTCCATGAAATCACTTCCAAGAATTTGAAGAAAATGTGACTAAAGAAATAAAGGATATTAAGAAGACACTGGGTGAGCATAAAGAACAATTTGAAAGCTTGCAAAGAAAAGTATCAGACCTTTTTGGGAATGAGATTAAAAATATATTAGAGAGGGGGCCGGCTGTAGCCCAGTGGATAGGGTGCCAGTTCACCACATGGTAGGCCCCAGGTTCGGTTCCCAGGGTCCTCTCCAAGCGGGCAGACTGCCTTGAGAGGGCAAGCCGCTGTGGGTGGAGCAGAGCCGCCATGGGCAGGGCAAAAAACTGCCACAGGCAGGGCAAGGCCGCCATGGGCAGGGCAAAGCTGCCACAGGCAGGGCAAGTCGCCTGCGAACAGAGGAAAGCCACCCACAAACAGAGCAGAGCCGCCTGCAAGCAGGGCAGGCCGCCTGTGTGATGAGCTGACTTGGTGCATCGCCGCAATGGGGGGAGACAAAGCAGAAACAGAAGAATGCAAAAATGAACACAGTAAGAACAAGCAGAAAGGGGGGGATATGTAACAAATATATATATATATGAGACACGTAAGAGCAGATTTGAATTGATCAAAGACAGAATTAGGGATTTTGAAGACAGAACATCTGAACTGGAAAAGATAGGAGAACAGAAAGAAAAGAGAATAGAAAACATGGAAAAGAGTCTCAGGAAATTGAATGATAATGTGAAACATACAAACATTCATGTTTTCCGTGTCCCAGAAGGAGATGAGAATGGAAAAGGGGCAGAAATAATATTTGAGGAAATAATGAACAAAAACTTCTCAACCCTTATGAAGGACGTAAATATCAATATCCAAAAGGACAACACACCTCAAACAGAATAAATCTGACTAGACCTACCCTGAGACACCTACTATTCAGAATGACAAATAACAGAAATAGAGAAAGGGTTATGAAAGCAGCAAGAAAAAAGCAAAGCATCACATACAAGGGAACCTCAATAAGATTCAGTGCCAACTTCTCATCAGAAACCATGGAGGTGAGAAGAAAGTGGTATGAGGTATTTAAGGAACTGAAATAGAAAAACTGCCAGCCAAGAATCCTGTATCTGGCAAAACTGTCCTTCAAAAATGAGAGTGAGTTCAAAGTCTTAACAGACAAACAAAAACTGAGTGTATGTTACCAAAAGACCAGAATTACAAGAGCTATTAAAGGGAGTGCTGCAGCCTGAAAGGAAAAGAACAAGGGCAAAAGCCCCAGAACCTCTCAAATTCAGTTTGTTTGGATTGGAAAGATCCAGAGAAGGGTTCAGTTAACCATAAAGGCATGCCCATGCACAATGCCACAAACTGGGTAAGGAACTGCAAAACGAGTGAAGAACAACTAATAACAAATCAAACTTGGACTTTAGCACATCAGTCAGTCTGGTTCATGCAGTTCTTTCCATCTTTAGAAGAGAACTTAAGCTCAGAGTTCACACTTAATATTGTTCAACAGATGAATGGGATGCCCGATTTAGTTGCACTTAAATCGTGTGGCTATACATGGTGTGCATAGCGAGGGTGTTTTGCAGTGAAAAAGGACAGCTTTCTTTCTCACAGGTCCCCATACTGTTTCTCACAGAGCGCGAGAATGTCATTGTGTTGAAGGCCACCTGGAATTCTGAGGCCAGAATACCTAGAATCAGGTCCTGATTTTGCTATTTACTAGCTGGTGACTTTCAGTTGAGTTATTGTACTTCCTCATTCCTCATCTATAATATGGGGCTAGTATCTACCTCGCAAGATTGTTATGAGGAGTGACTGAGTTAAGTTGTGTGAGTTTCAAAAAAAAAACCACACATTAAAAAATACTAGTTACTCCTGGGGCAAATTGGATGACTTTCAATTATAAAGGTTATACATGCTTAGTTCTGCAATGGCTTCTCCCATATCCCTTGTAGGATGTATTCTGTCAATCACAACCAGGTATACGTGGGTCAGCTGGCTTTTAAGCAAGAGGCTATGATTTTACAAATAAGGTAAACCATCATAACATCGTGAAAGAATCATGAAAGTTTGTGGGATCAGTTGTTGTAAAGTGCTTTTGATTTTTTTAATAACCTTGGTGTTTAGATTTTTGTTTCAAAACTAAAATATAACAATGAAAACACAGTTAAGGCAACATCAGCTGAAGGATGGAGTTAACATTGAGTTTTTAAAAACTGTTGCTATGCAATTTCAGTTTCTCCATAAATATTTGGTGATAAACTTTCTTCTCTTCCTGAAAGAGGTAAATATGCCACTCAACCAAAAATGACTACACAGGGGGTAAAATTATCCACAAAACTTAGCTCAGTATGAGTATGAAGTAATGACTTCCATGGGCAATTAGGCTTATGAGTTTAGCTTCTCTAAGAAGCAAGTTGTACATATTTGTATTTACATTTCAATTTGTACATATGAAAAGACTGATGATTGAGAGAAAAGGATAATATGTATAATCCACGTTTCTATGATAAAACAAAACAAAACAAAACAAAACAAAACAAAAAACCCTAAATTCCATCACAGTAAATTTTATTGAAAATGCCAAGGAAAATATATCACAGATCCCCAATACTTCTCTATATAAACATTTAAAGATGAGTTATACCCACTCAGACCTTTAAGAGACCTAAAATAACATTAAAAAATTGCCATTTTGCAGAGGCCTGTAGAAAATAAGTGACCTTCCCAAGGTCACTTCATGAATTCATCGCAAAATTAGCTCTCTTCTTTGGAAAATGAATTCCATGTTGTCTGCCAAAGATTTTGTATTCTGTGTGCAGAGCAAATAGAGCAAACTGATTGTATCTGCTATTCATCTTTTAAAGATATTCAGTTTAGAAAGCTCAGAATGCCCACTATTTGATAAGGCCTTCTTTTAAGCTGTCACTGAGTCAAGTGCTCCTTCTTAACCTAGCTCTTTCATTTCTCCTTATAACCTAAACACTTCTTTTACCGTTAATAGCCTTCTTCTTTTTTACTATTTCTGCATCTTCGCCCACTTTACTTTTACTTTCACTGGACTTGTCCAACTGGCAGTGCTGCCCTGTCTCGTTCTATAGCATCTCCATTGAGGCCTCTTGGAAGGATTTTACTTTCAGTTTTGAAAGCTGGTGCATGTGCATTCATATCTGGTATGCCTTATTTCAATTATTTTTGAGCTGCTATCAGAGATTTAATGTTGACTGTGGAAACTTTATCTCTCTCGTCTGACACTTTGAAGACAAATTCCTTCATCCTGGATCATCCTAGGGAAACACACTATTAAGCCCTGGATTGGATGCTAGATATTACCCGACAGGTTTGTTTGCTTGTGGTAACCCTTTAGAGGGGATAACAGATAAAATGACTGAAGGAGAAAGTAATTAAATTTTTTGGTGTTACTTAGGTAAAGAAAGTAGTTATATTAAGTTGGTGAAGGTGACTAAGTATCAGATTCTCTCATTCTAAGTTGGTAAAATCCATTCTCTCCAATATATAAGGAAGAGAGAAACACACTCTTCTTCACCTCAGCCTCCACAGGGAAGTGAAGTCTTTTCTCTGTGAACCTATAGGTTTATAATGTCTCAGTTCTCAATATAGGCTAATTGCTCTAAAGGAAAATTAATCTCTGCAACTCTGCGTTAATAATACACCTCTAGAATAGTCAATGTGAAAATTGATGGGGAGGAGTTCTGCTTCTGGCTATATCAGATTAGCTCGTATCAGATCAACCCTCCCACTGAATAAAATTATAAAAGCTAGATTAAAAATCATTTGAAGGCACCCAAGAGCTTCATCTGTGTTTGAGGGGCTACGAGCTCGAAGAGAAGGGAAGCACAGTGAGCTGAGCCTGATGCCAGCAACATTTCTCCTGAGCCATTTGCTGATTTATAAGCAGTGACTGAGACGAAGAGAAGCTAAGCAGAGCTTTGGGAAGCTCAGGGGGCTAATGAGACAAAAATTGAAGCTTAAGACCTACCAACAAGGAAGGCTTGTAAAAACTCCACACTTCCAATGGACTCCCCATCCCCTTATCCCCTACCCCTTCCACCCTCAGGAATGAGAAGGCTTAACCCTTAGGACAAACAAGAAATAGACCAGCCCCCATGAGGACTGAAACCAAGATTGAATCTTCTCAATTCCCAATTAGATTAAAATGATCTGCTTCTAACCTAATTGCCTGACAAAAGCCACAGTATTTTCTCTCTAGGAGGAAGGTGACATCATCCAGAGCCTCAAA